>JAJMKW010000014.1:0-287513 GCA_030569455.1 Australozyma saccharicola
TTACTATCCAAAAGAAGGACATCCAATTGGCCAGAAGATTGAGAGGCGAGAGATCGTGAGTTTAGGAGGTGTTTTACTTCTCACTTGTATTATTATTGTATATTAGGTAATTTAAGATATCGAAAAGAGGACTGTAGGATTATTGTTTTTAATTTGGATTATTTTGGTTCTTCTGGATCAATCTTCTACTTTATCTTTGTGGCTAAAGATCACCTTACTTTATCAAAACTTTTACTATACTTGAACAATAAACTAGCGAAAAAGATGAATTAAAGTCTATACATTCGTTTAAATTATTTGTAAACCTAAAAGGGATAAACGCTAGGCTCCTTTTCGGTAACAATACCCATCTTCTCCTGTTCAAGTGCCTTCTCTTCCAAATATGGCAACAAAGCATCCTTGAATTTGTAATAACCACGGTACTCTTTCACATCTTCTGTCCAACTCTCCACCGCATTCAACAATCTTCTTGGGACGTGTGGCTCTTCACACAATTCGCTAATTGGACAGAAATACGTACGAATGGTAAACACGATTCCTCCCGTCTTGGGCAATCTGCGCAAACTTTGTCTTTCACTGCGGAAATACAATTGTGTTGGGTTTTTGGCCGGCTCGGCGGTATACCACCCTACAACCTCCTCTTTCTCGTCACCAATTGAACTGGACCATGCCAATTCGTCATCTGTTTGAATGAAATAGTTGTTTCTAACAACTGGCTTGTCACACGTAAGTCTAGTAAAAAACTTGGCCATTCCTGAATGGAGTTTTTCGTTATATTTTGGCACATCACCACTGGTGTGAATTTCCCAAAGTGGCATACCCTTCTTGTCTTTAAATCTCCAAAATCCAGGCAAAATGATGGCGCCGGCTTTCAAATAATATACCCCGTCTTTACCTTCGATCATAATAGCCAAGTCATCTTGAACCATTTTGGCGGCCATGAGCATTGGGTCTTCTGTCACCAGCTCTGGGTTCACATTTTTAAATGTGAAAACCTCTCCTGTGACCAAGTTTTTGAGACCAGTGGGGAGCTGTTGGAAAAGAGACGGGTATCTGGCTGGAAGATAGGCCCAGAATTCGTCCAAAAGCTCGAAAGCTGCAGCACGCGCCTCAGGAAAGGTTCCATACACATCTTCACCTTTCTCCTCAGCTCTCTTCACTTTATCGTTGTGATACTTGTGCCATTCGTTATCCAACTCAATCCACAGATCCAATTCCATGTTTCTTATACCCATGGTGATGGTGTATTTGTGCTTAAAGGCTCTGTATGGAAGTGGGCGGGTCTTTTCGATGTCCCAATTTGGAAAGGGAGGTGGAGTTGGGAAGACGTAATCTTCTGGAGCCCAACAGCCAGGCTGACGGTCCTTATTTGGGTTCTTTTCATTGAATTTTGCAGTCAATGCACCCTTTTTGGATGGCGCCCGCATCTTCTTCGAGATGTATGCACCTGCCATCCCGGCAACCACCAATAAATAGATGTAGTGCTTCAATTCAAGTTCAATCATTGGTCCTTGATATGAAAGTTTTAATGGAAGACCAAAAGTTGTCAATTTAAAAGCAATAGGAGTAAACCGAACCAATAAAACGCCTTGGGCAGAATCTAATTAAATTAGATGATGTAAGAGAAAAGGTTATTGAAATTTAAATAAGTTTTGACAAATGTTAAACTTTTCTTTAGCTAGAAAATCTCGGATATTTAAATATCAAAGATAATCAGGCTCTCAAATTGATACGGTGTTTTATGTCTAAATTGGTCTAAGGTAGCGCGGCAAGGAGTTCCCGATTAGGAGATGATATCCCGAAAGTGAAGGGAATGCTTTTATGCAGGAGGAAGGAAAGCACCAAATAGAGATGTTTGAAGAACAATCCAAATGACAAAGTAACCGACACAAATACTACCCCATTTGCGATGAAGTTCGTTTGGCTGTGTAAGTAGGCCGCTTATGAACCAATAAATTATTGGCATGAACAGGTGGATTCGCGTGACTATTTGCACATGCCACATCACTAATAAAAGACCAATAAATACATTATTGACAATTAGGATTGGATAGACACGATCGACAGGGTAGATGGTTCGAAAGTAGCGATTTGATATTAAGGAAAGAAAGATTGTAGGAGCACCGAAGATGAAGTTAGGGATGTTGTTAGGTGTCCAGTACTTAAAGAACCCATTATTCCAATAATGTGCCTGTGCATAGGTGAAAAGCAGAGGTAATCTTGAGTCACACCATTCGCTGCGATCACTTCCAACGCATATAGAGACATAGTTATGATATTGGGTGAATACAAATGCCAAGCCGAGAAGCAGACCTGTGAACACCGGACTATAAGCTGGAAATGGCCTAAGAGTAGCCAAATCGTAGAGATAAAGTATTCCGAGAAGTAGGCAATTTGCACGGAATCCATAAGAGATGGCTGCAAAGAGGCCACTTAAAACATAGAGCCCTAAACGGAAGGAGCTCGGCGCCTGGACGAGGGAGACGGATTTTGGAACTGTTTTCCTTCTACTTAGCGAGAATTCATCATTCCATCCGTCAGTAGACTCATTATCTTTTGCATTTTCCTTTTCTTGTTTAGAAATCACAATTGGACTAGCGCTGAGCCCCAACTGCCTGAAGTACAAACAAAGGAACGAAAGTAAAGCAGCTACAGGCTCAGAATAAGGAGCAGTCATAAAAGCGGCTGCTGGAGTCATTATGTAGAGAATCAGCAGACACAAAGCCATTTTCCTAGGGTCGAAGATGCGTGCGTTTTTGAAAACAGATAAGGTGTAGCTATACAACACCAATGCAGAACTCAAATGAGCCAAATTTGCCACCAATGTGGCCGCAATCAAGCGGGGATAAAAAACAGCTCCATTGAAAGCCGGTACGAGGTTTATGAGTCTCCACCAGAGGGGACAAAACACGTATTGATGCTCGAACTTAGGCCCTTGAACAAAGAGATCGGCAAAGTAGACTGCGTCCCAAATGACGAGTTTGTCGATTACAGCATCTAGTAGCCGATGAATACACGCATTTAGGTACCTGTTTAGATTGGTGTATGGGGTGTTGATGGAGCAGATGATCTCTTTCTCGAACTGATAATTTGCTAGTAGGATTGTGGACGAGACATCGAATTGAGTCGGCAGAAGGTATAGAATTACGAGCTGTACAGACTTTACTATACCGAAAGCAGCAAAGATCTGAGCGATTGGACTCATCTGTGATTTTAGTGAAGAGATGACTTTTAATGGAAATTATTGGATGTCCTGTATGCTAGATCTGGAAAATAAACAGACACGAGTAGAAATTTTTAATTCATTTGAGAGAAGATGGAAGAATTTGTTCTTAATTTCAATTGCTTTTATTAATATTAGTGAATTCAGTAGTTATAGTAAGAACAGAGCCACTCGTTTACTCAATAATATCTTAAACTATAACATTCAGAATAAAAGCATTATTGTATTTGCATATGTCTATAACGATAAATAGATCTGGCAGGTTTATTTTTTTCCAAATTGAGCGCCGAAAGCATCGATGATACCAGCAACAGATTGTGGGTTAGACAAAGTGGTGATGTCACCCAATTGGTCAGCCTCATTGGACGAAACCTTTCTCAAAATTCTTCTCATGATCTTACCGGAACGGGTCTTTGGCAAGTCTTGAACGATGATCACGGACTTTGGAGCAGCAAATGGTCCGATGTGCTTTCTGACAACCATGATCAATTCCTTTCTAAGAGCAAAGGCCTCATCGCTAGTCTCATTACCGCTAATGGTAGAGGCAAGGTCGTCCTTCAAAGCAACATAGGCAACAACAGCTTGGCCAGTCAAGTCGTCGTTGATACCAACGACAGCAGCCTCAGAAACACCGTGGTGCTCAATCAAAGCAGCCTCTATTTCAGCGGTGGACAAACGGTGACCAGAAACGTTGACAACATCATCAACTCTTCCTCTGATCCAGTAGAAACCATCGTGGTCTCTAGCAGCACCGTCACCAGTGAAGTAGTAACCAGGGTATGGACGCAAGTAGGTGTCCATGTACTTTTCGTGGTTCTTGTACACGGTACGGGCCATAGATGGCCATGTGTTCTTAACAGCCAAAACACCCTCGACATCGTTACCCTTGATCTCGACACCGGTGACTGGGTCGATCAAACAGGTGTCAATACCAAAGAATGGCAAGGAAGCAGAACCTGGCTTGTTTGGAGTGACACCGGCAATTGGGGCGATGAAGTGCGAACCAGACTCTGTTTGCCAGTAAGTGTCAGAGATGTGGCATTGTCCCTTACCAATGTGTTCGTTGTACCACTCCCAGATATCTGGAGAAATTGGCTCACCGACAGAACCCAAAGTACGCAAAGAAGATAAGTCGTACTTTGGAATCTCAGCCTCACCAGCCTTACGCAAAAGACGCAATGCGGTTGGGGCAATGTAGAAGTGAGTAGCCTTGTGCTTCTCGATGATTTGGAACAAACGTCCGTAGTCTGGGTAGGCAGGAGTACCCTCGAAGACAATGGTTGGAACACCCAAAAGCAATGGGCCGTAAAGAGCATAAGTATGGCCAGTAATCCAACCGACGTCTCCGGCGGTGAACAAAACATCTTCAGCGTGAATGTCAAAAATGTATTTGGTGGTCATGGCAGCTCCAAGCAAGTATCCACCAGTGGTGTGTACAACACCCTTTGGAGTACCGGTACTACCAGAAGTGTACAACAAGAAAAGAGGGTCCTCAGAGTTAACTGGGACAGGAGGACAGTAGCCAGGGAAGTTTTTGGTCTCCTCATCCCACCAGTAATCTCTACCAGAGACCATCTCGATGGCTTCGTTACCAGTTCTACGGTGAACCAAAACCTTCTGAACAGATGGACAAGAAACAAGAGCCTCATCACACAACTTCTTAATGTTGATGGTCTTACCACCACGACGACCTTCGTCACAGGTGATAAGAGCTTTACATTGAGCATCATTGACACGGTCTCTGATAGATCCTGCAGAGAAACCGGCGAAAATGACAGAGTGGACTGCACCCAAACGAGCTACTGCCAACATGGCAACAATAGCCGATGCGTTCATTGGCAAATAAATGGCAACTGTGTCACCTTTAGTGACGCCCCAACTTTTCAAAACACCGGCAACCTTAGAAGCTTCACGCAAAAGCTCAGCGTAGGTCAACTTGGCAGAGTCAGCCTCATCGTCAGCCTCGTAAATAACTGCAGTCTTGTCTGGGTGTGCATATGCCCAACGGTCCACACAGTTGTATGCAGCGTTAAGTTCACCTCCGATAAACCATTGTGCATCTCCGTTGTTCAAGTCTCCAGATTTGACTTTAGTGAAGTCTTTGTCCCAGTGCAACAAGTCACGAGCCATGGGTCCAAAGAACTCTTCAGGGTTTTGAATAGATTGATCATACAATTCGCGGTATTGGTCCAACGAGGAGAGATGGCCCTTTTTTGGCTGTCTTTCAAAGAACTCCTTTGGAGTGTGACGCATGGGCACGTTGTTGGCCTCATGGACAATAGAGTGTGAAGAAGTGGTCATCTGGATGTTAGTATAGGTGATAGAAGGGGGGAGTTGGGTGAAAGAGATGTGCATTGAGTTGCTTAGAGCTGATTAGGGAAAGGGACAAGTAAAGGAGTGGAGACAAATTGATGGAGGATGTAATTTGTTTTGTTATCGAATGGATCAAATATTGAATGGATCAGGTATTGTTAAAGCATTTCACATTCCTAGAGTTTTACAGTTTCTGAGTCATCAGAGATCAAGAATAAGACAAACACAAACCGTTTCTCCCCAATGGAACGTCAAAAGTAACAATTCATAGCCAATGGGTCAAATTGCTTTTAATTAGAAAAAAAGAATCCTTTTCATATACTTTGTCTAATCTGATCCATCTGATGCCAATGGTATCCAAACACCTTTATGAGAAGCCTTTCTATCCGAATTGCCATCTGGAAGAGGTCAAATTCTAACAAGGGCCCAATTCCCAAAAGCATTTTTCAAAATTCACGTCTCATGTAAATCCACAGCTCGAATTGCAGATCGTCGGCTGGATGGAATCACAACTAGGGTCTCATTCGGGCCCATTCCAAAGGCTTCAAGGCCGGAACGGTTGGGCACTGGAACATGTTGGGAAAGCGCTCTCTTTTGACCTTCAACAGCATCAATTTCTTTGGTTTTCATCACATACCTTTGCTGCGCGTGGAAGAAAGTGGTTGTCGGTTTTTTTTTGGGCTGATGTTCGTACACTACTGAGTAGGGTGGTTGGGTATATACTGGAAAAAGCGAACAGTTGAGCGTGTGGACTGGGAACACACGGGAAAGACAAAAAAATAAGAGAGTTTTTAAAGTAGGATCCAATTGTGGTCGTTTGACTTCTTTTATTTGAAAAATTTAAACTTTTGCGGACTTGCGGATCGTTTTAAGTAGTTCCAGCAGACCGGTGACAGAGGAGCATTGTATGCAGGACCTTAAATAGATTTAATGTGTTTTGGTCTCTTTTTCATGCATTTAGGGAGTATTTTCAGAGAATAAACTTTAATTTGGTTTGGAATTCCTTTTTTTTCTGATCTTACGTAATTCTTTTTTTTATTTTTTCCCTTTTTGATCTAAAAATCAGTCAGGTTTAGTTAGGTCGGGCGAGTGGGCCCAAAAGCTTATCTGCAGTATATTCGCAGCCATTGGGTAAATTTTTCACCTTGACTAAGAAGACGCGGTGATTGGACTGATTAGGGGTCTTAAGGCCGTAAACTGATGAAAAAATAGATTCAAAGAAAGCATTTTACTTGGATTTATTTCAAATTTAATTTAAGTGATAGGTTTGGGGGGTGGGAGGCCCAGGAGATGGGTGGATCAGACTAGGCCTTATTAGGAAAAGAGGGGAGGAACCGTTACCATCTACTTCGGCCCCTCCAACTCCGAAGCCCCTCCCCCACCAAAGAAAAGAAATTTTAAAAAACTGGAAATGAATTTAGGTTAGGATTTATTATTTGTGGGAATTTTTTTGATTAAATCCGCGTGTTTCTAGCCTTGTTCAGCTAAGAAGAGTCGGCGCCAATAGTGACTGATATAATGAATTTGGTAATCGGCGCCGGCCAAATTTTGTTAAGTGGCTTCATTTATCTGTAATTATTTAGTTTGTACCCTTTTTCAAACTTAAAACTGATCCTTTCATAGTTATGATACACATTTCTTTTAAGTTACATTTGAATCCCATTTTGAAGCTTTGTGATTGTTTCTGATCTTCGTCAGAATACACAGAATCTCTGTCTTTAATTTGTTTGGAATAGTCGCTGCTATCGCCGAAATTGGCAGATTCTGAGTCATAGATAGCCGGTATCTCGATAACCTGTCAAGACTCCGCAGATCCGGCCTCGGAGTTTGTCTGCGGTGATAATAAAAGATTTGTCAATAAGCGTGGGTATTTAAGTTTTTCCCCGGAATTTTAACGGTGGATCGTGTGGCGTGTTCTGGGGTACATGATGTGTACTGTTTAGATAAGACAAGGTTATGGATCTACGAAGTGAGTCGTAAGACTATATAAACGTTTAATTGGTGGATACTCAAACAACTCAATCTAGGCTTAAATTGAATTGTTTTCGTTTACGTAAACTACTTTGTAATGAATCATAGACAAATTCGAATGGTCATACATCGAGACTTTCAATAAAGGGAATAACTTGTAGTAAGCTGAAGAACTGTTGGAAAGATCCAGAATTTTTGGTAAGATCCAGAGCTCTTTGTGAGAGGACCTTTTCGTAGAGATTGAATTTCAGAAAGAACAAACTTTCAGTAATGGGTAAATTCCTTAGTAAGAGGAAGAAGTTGGAAGTTGACAAAGATCACAGTCGTAGAAGTCAACAAGATCATCAATGTCAACAAAAACGGCACCGAAACCAGCCAGAGTAATGGCCGAACCAGAATACTTGATATCACCAAGACCAAGGAATGATTCAAATGTGACACCAGGACCTTGGACATAAATTGGCAACAACATAGCATCGTCCAAGTCGTCACGTTTACCAAAAAGATACTCACCGAGCATCACTCCCAATTCGAAAGCGACTTGGTTACCCATACCAGTACCACTAAATCTGCCGATTCTAGAGCTCATACCTCTGAGAGATGGACCCCTCTTAGCGAGATCATCAGAGCCGTAAGGAGAACGGAGTTTTGGAAGTGCGTCCAGAGTTACATTCGAAAGCCAGGCGCCTTCGAAGCTCATGTCGAAAGTATTGTTTTGGCTTGGAGCAATAGTGCCAACCAATTTACCAGCTCCGTCAAGAACAGTAAGTTTTCCGTCTGTGGATGGAAACTCATACTGTTGAACAACAGCGTCTCCAGTGAACGAGGTTTGATTTTGAATGTCAAGAGCATAGATGTTGTACATACCCTTGTCATACAGCAAATCAGCGCCGGTAAGCAAGGATTCGAAATCAATGTTTTTAAGAACAAAGTTCTGGTTAGTATCTCTAGTCTCAATTGGCGAAGCCAAGGTAAGACAAGGGATCAAAGCTGCGGCAATTGAAAACTTCATCGTTTTATTGTTTTATTGATTGGTTGAAAAGAGTTGAAAGGGGTATGATAATGGAAGTAAAACCTCAAAATACATGGTTTCAATCCGATATTTATATTTTTTCCTGGGATCAAAAAAATGAACGGTCATTAGTATAATTTAGCTTAATTAGGTCACAATTGATACAAATGGGACAGCCAAGAACCCGTTTAGGCTCGCTTATGTTTGTCCTGCAGAAAAATCCAACCTTAAATTCTCGCTTAAAATTTATAGATTTATGAAAACAAAAGCGTTTAATTTGTCAGCTTTTTACACTTATTCAATTAATCAAGAGATAAGCAAGGGAATTTTACAAATGAAGATGGGATTCAGGTATTACGCTGTAACCTGTCTCATATCGTGTAAATGTGTCAAAATGAGTATATGCAGGTAAACACCAAAACGGGTAACGGTTATGTTTAGTTGTGCATGAACAAGAATAAAAAACCGGTGACATGATGCATCCCTGCGCCAAAGGTTGCAATTTAGGACCCTGAAGCATGTTTTGGAAGTTTGTGCACAGTGGTGTTTTCAAATTGTGCGGATACGAGACATCGCCGTTGAGATATTGCTCAAAGACAAGAAAAGACAATGAGGCACTTTTACGCCCCGCAAATTTCTTGTTTCGTTTGTTGACTCTTTTCTTTTGGAATCCTAATGCGGCAGCATAATTACGACTTGATGCCAAGGATAATTACGATGGGAAGTATTTGGAAGTCCGATAACTTCATTCACTGACGATTTTTTGTTGGTAATTCAATGTAATTTACCTGAAATGTCTAAGTATGTCCGAATAAAAATTCTAGTGTGTATGTTCTTGCTTAAGCTCTATTATGGATTAGGTGTGGTTTGAAACTCCTTTTTAAACTACACCTTTCATAAGAATTGAGAAATGACATTTTTAAATGTTCCTTTGAAGTTAAATTTGAGAATATTATATTCGCTATCTATTCATTTCTCTTATACAGCAATTTTTGATTAGACTCAACTAGAAGAGGTTGGGAATTGACAGAAGTCACAGTCGTACAAGTCAACAACGTCATCAATGTCAACGAAAACGGTACCAAAGCCGACCAGATTAATAGTTTTACCGGAATAGTCAATGCCACCGAGACCGAGAAAGGACTCGAAGGTTACGCCGGGCCCTTGAACAAAGATTGGAGTCAATAACGAAGCGCCTGAATCATCACGCTCATCAAAGATCCAATTTTTTATCAAAATTCCCAATTGAACTGCAAATTCATTACCACGGCTACCGGGACCACCACTATATCTGCCAATTCTGTAGCCAATCAGACCGAGGGAAAGGTGTCTTTTGATGAGATCCTCAGATCCGTAAGGAAACCGAAGCTTAGGAAGTGCTTCATCAGCTTGAACAGAGAGCCATTTACTTTCAAAATTCAAGTCGAAGCCACTATTTTGGTTAGGAACAATATTTCCGACCAATTGGCCAGTACCGTCATAAACAGTGAGTTTACCACTAGTGGCAGGGAACAGGAATTTCTCCGTAACAAAGTCACCAGAGGCGGTCACATTTCGTGATTTGGAGACCGCTAAGATGTCGTAGTTACCGTTATTGTAGGTCAAACTGGAGCCTGTAAGCAACGTTTCAACCTCGATGTTCTTAAGAACAACATTTTGAGGAATATCTCTTGTCTCGATAGGAGAGGCCAAAGCAAGACAAGGAATAAGGACTGCAACAGCTAAAAACTTCATTATTCTGTTACTTGAGAGAAATTTGAAAAAAGTTTCAACAAACGTAGTTAAAGATAGAGTTGGGGATGCTTAGAATCAACATCGATTCCATTGGAAAAGGGATTTATCTTTATAGCTTTTCTGATAATTTTGTGGGTCATTAATTGAAAATTCTTGGAACTGTTACATAAAATTAAATTAGGAAAACAAGAACCCTTTTCGGGTGTCTCTTATGCATGTACTGCATATACATCAACCTTAATTCTCGCTTAGTAACCTTATGGCTCATACCCAATCAAGAGGAAATTTGAATTTGATTCATATCTAGAGCTTTTGTTGCTCAAAGTATTGTTTCTGAATCAATGTTGTCGGAAGTGTGGTGGGGGATGTGTTCAGATAGGTTGATATAATCTGTCAAACACTTTGTCTGCAAACATGGACAGATGGTGTAACAAACAAGAAAATTATTGCGACGACATGTCAAAATGCTCACGACCTTGCAATATGGATTCATGGATTCTGTTTTGGGAGCTTATGTACAGCGTTGCTGCCGAATTTGGCACATGTACGAATCGTAGTCAACCTCATAACCACACAAGACAATACAAACATTGAGTTACTTTTACGACAGTTGTGTTTTGTTAACTGCTTTTCCAGTAATGTATCAAGGCTGTCCAAATGAGCCACATTGACAACGGGCCGTGGCTCTTCAGAGCCAAAATAACACTATTAAACCATAAAGAAAGAAATTATCATATTAAAGCTCCCACAATCATCTCTACAAAATAAAACTCTTTTAACCAATACCATTAATCTATATCAAAGACTATACTATTTTAACATGTACATTTAGTCAACCTCCTCAACAGTAGGACCATCGTTGGATGGAGCAGCACCACCAGCACCTGGGAATCCACCAGGAGCTCCACCAGGGAAACCGCCAGCAGCACCGCCTGGAGCAGCACCGGCCTGGTAGGCCTTGGCCATGATTGGGTTGGCAACACCCTCCAACTCCTTTTGCTTGTCAGCAAACTCCTCGGTGGTGGCAGTTTGGTTGTCATCCAACCAAGCAATAGCCTCCTCAGCAGCCTTGGTGACCTTCTCGACATCGTCAGCCTCCAACTTGGACTTGAACTCGTCCTCGGAAAGAGAGGTCTTCAAAGAGTAAGCGTAGGACTCCAAACCGTTCTTGGCTTGAACACGGGAAGCCTCTTGCTCATCCTCCTCCTTGTACTTCTCAGCCTCAGAGACCATTCTCTCAATGTCCTCCTTAGACAATCTACCCTTGTCGTTGGTGATGGTAATCTGTTGAGTCTTACCAGTACCCTTCTCCAAAGCGGAGACGTTCAAGATACCGTTGGCGTCAATGTCGAAGGTGACCTCAATTTGTGGAACACCTCTTGGAGCTGGTGGGATACCAGACAACTCGAACTTACCCAACAAGTTGTTGTCCTTAGTCTTAGCTCTCTCACCCTCGAAGACTTGAATCAAGACACCTGGCTGGTTGTCAGCGTAAGTGGAGAAAGTCTCAGACTTCTTGGTTGGAATAGTAGAGTTTCTTGGGATCAACTTGGTCATGATACCACCAGCGGTCTCAATACCGAGAGACAATGGGGCGACATCCAACAACAACAAGTCTTGGGTCTTGGAAGAAGTGTCACCGGACAAGATAGCGGCTTGAACAGCGGCACCGTATGCAACAGCCTCATCTGGGTTGATGGACTTGTTTGGCTCCTTACCGTTGAAGAAGTCAGAGACCAACTTTTGGACCTTTGGAATTCTGGTAGAACCACCAACAAGGACAATCTCGTCAACTTGAGACTTGTCGACCTTGGCGTCTCTCAAGACCTTCTCAACAGGGTCCAAAGTGGATCTGAACAAGTCTTGACACAACTCCTCGAAACGAGCTCTGGTGATGGAGGTGTAGAAGTCAATACCCTCGTACAAAGAGTCAATCTCGATAGAGGTTTGAGCAGAAGAGGACAAGGTTCTCTTAGCACGCTCACAGGCAGTTCTCAAACGTCTCAAAGCACGTTGGTTAGTGGACAAGTCCTTCTTGTTCTTACGCTTGAACTCGTTAACGAAGTGGTTAACCAATCTGTGGTCAAAGTCCTCACCACCCAAGTGAGTGTCACCAGCGGTGGCCTTGACCTCGAAAATACCGTCCTCGATGGACAAGAGGGAGACATCGAAGGTACCTCCACCCAAGTCGAAGATCAAGACGTTCTTCTCTTGCTCAGTCTTCTTGTCCAAACCGTAAGCAATGGCAGCGGCGGTTGGCTCGTTAATGATTCTCTTGACGTTCAAACCAGCAATCAAACCAGCGTCCTTGGTGGCTTGTCTTTGAGAGTCGTTGAAGTAAGCTGGGACAGTGACAACAGCGTCAGTGACTTGACCACCCAAGAAAGACTCAGCAGTCTCTCTCATCTTGGTCAAGATCATAGAAGAGATTTCCTCAGGAGTGAAAACCTTGGTCTCACCCTTGAACTCAACTTGAATTTGTGGCTTTCCACCCTTGTCAACAACCTTGAAAGGGAAGTGCTTGATGTCACCTTGGACCTCAGCATCCTCAAACTTTCTACCAATCAAACGCTTGGCATCAAAGACGGTGTTAGCTGGGTTCATGGCAGCCTGGTTCTTAGCGGCATCACCGATCAATCTCTCGGAGTCAGTGAATGCAACGAAAGATGGGGTGGTTCTGTTACCTTGGTCGTTGGCAATGATCTCCACACGGTCGTTGGAGAAATGAGCCACACAAGAGTAGGTAGTACCTAAATCAATACCGACGGATTTCGACATTATTGTAATCTATTGTATTTCGGTTTTCTTAAAAATGTAAGAGAAACTTAATTAAGAAGAAAAAAAAGTATGTAGTAGCTGGGGGCAAGTCGATCATCTTATATAGTTGCCTGGTAAACTGCGTGGAACTCTGGAACTTTCTACAATGTTCGAATCAGATATGGTCACGTGACTCAACATGAAACAAGTTTGCCGTATTTTTCTGGAATTGCTGGAAGAATCTATTATGTGCTAGATTATATTGGAAGGGCCGTCGACGGAAAGGGTTCGATTTGGATTTGGTTATGAGCTTTTTTATGTCAATGTGGTTGTCTTTTGATACTGTTGAATCGGTACGTTTGTATATTAGGTACTGCACACAAGTCTTTTTTTTCAAATGGATGAAAAATGATAAGAAAGAAATAAATTTTGTTTTAGTTTTGAATTTTTACATGTGTTGAGTGTAGCAGGGCGTTAATCATAGCAAATTATTGTCAATTCTGTCAGTTGTTGCCAATCGTGGTGCTCTTTAGGCTAAAAGTAAGCCACTAAAAGACATAAAGAAAGGTAATCAGTTCAAAAAAAATGATCAATTATCACATAAGTAACTGTAATTCATTTCTATCTATAAGTTTTATTATCTCCAAATTACCCGATTAGGCTAAATTGCTAACCTGTCAATCCCAATTAGGACTTAATTACCCCTGGGTCCTAATAAATAAAGTCAGCAGACCTCAACAATGATCCTCTTTCTTCCAAATGATCAATATACTCCTTCCATAAATCATCGCTTCCTCTTAAACAATCAACATCTCCAACCAAAATTAAGCCGTATTTTGCTCTTGTAAGAGCGACATTCATTCTTCTGGCGTCACTCAAAAACCCAATTTTCTTTTCGGCATTGGATCTTACACATGACATAACCAAAAAGTTCTTCTCCCGACCCTGAAATGCATCTACTGATGCAATCATAATATCTGCAACTGAGTGGATAGTCACAGGCTTAGATTCATTGAAGAAATCATCTCGATCAATTTCTACATGAATCTCGTCCTTCTCTGGATTGATCAAGTCGTTCTTCACAAGACTTGACGAGATGAGATCTCTTTGGCCTCTATATGGCGTAATGACTCCGATATCTGACCGTTGAATGCCCTTGTCGTAAATAAGCATTGATAAGACCTTTTCAAGGTACGAAATCTCTCCGCCATTGGCAAATGTTCTTCCACCATCTTCCCAGAAACGCGAATTTACAATCTTTTCCGGACATTTACCGTTGGTGTCCCAGAAAACGACAGGATTGGCTGGAATACCGTCCATGGCTCTATCGGCAGGAGTTAGACCGTCTTTGAGCAAGCCGCCATAAAACCGATGTCTAGGGAACTCACTGATAGCAGGATGCATACGGTATTGTGTATCAAGCATGTGCGGAGTCTTGTACGTTCCATTGAGAATGATCCGCTCGAAGAGAGATAATGACAAGTTTGGAACTTGAGAGAAACTACTCAATTGCTTTTGATCTCCTACAAAGACAAACTTTTCTACTCCTGGAATCGATAACGGAATAAGCGTAGTTGGTTCCGACGACTGCGTGGCCTCGTCCATGATAATGACTGGAATCTTGGGGCACAGCTTTAATTGATTTCCTCCCGCAACCACCGTAGTGGTGAAAATAACTCGCGCCAGCGCTATAAGCTTGTTCAGGTAGTCAATTTGGGTGGTCATTAACTTTTTGTACTGATTCTGACTCACGGTAGAGTTTGGTCGGCGCATCTCCTTAAGTGTTTCTTGTGCTTGCAAAGGAAGTCCATCAAAGACTTTGTGATGCAAACATATGGATGCCAACGGATGCTCACGGTTATACTCGGGTTCTTTTTCTAGAGAAACAATTCTTAAGATTCTTTGTTTATGACTATCAAGCAACTTCTCGGCGATGTTGTCAATGGCGATGTTCAGCGCTGCAACAACCAAAATCGGAAAAGTATTGAGGTTTTCCAAAAGCTGCAAAATGATTTCATAAATCGTAGATGTTTTTCCTGTACCTGGAGGTCCCTGTAACACGGTAATGGCGTTGTTGAGGACCGACTGGATGGCAACTTTTTGCGAGTCGTTAAATGAATCCCTTGTGAATTTCAAATAGTTTTTGAACACAATTTGCTTAATTGGCTTTTTACCCTCTAATAAATCTATGAATTTGGGGTTCAGAATGCGCGACATAGCTGTAAAAACTCGACTTACAGGCACAGAGACGGGCAAAATCTTAAGTTGGTTGACATTTACAGTAATAGGCAAGGGCATTGTATTCCACGGATGAAGCTCCACAATTACCTCTAAGACGCTAGGTCCAAGAGATGCGCGCATCGGTTTTCTTCCTCTCTGTGGTTTTCCAGACTTTCCCTTTCCGGATTTTTTAGAGCTACCACTGTGACTCTCACTAAGTGCAATAGAACCGTACCACGCAATGTCGTCGCCTAAAGTAAGAATGAGAGATTGGCCTGCAGCAAAGGGTACTTTTTTCAAGGCCTGCATTTTCTTTGACACGTAACGGTCCAAAAACTCAGGGGTCATAACCATTTCAAGCTTGAACATTTTGTGTTTCTTGTCTTGGTCTGCATACCACTCCAAAACAAAATCCTCCGACGTTAAGAATGCATTACCACTAGTGTTTAAACTGGCCTTCTCCTCAAGGAACAAGTTGTAACACATTTCATTAAAGTACTCCGTCATATTATCATAAGTCAACTTTGGAGAAGAGGAAGGTTGATATTTGACGACACCTGGCGGTAATTTAATTTCTGGAACATCCGGAGTGTTTTGTGTTGACTTTGTTTTGGATTCTACAGGTTTTGCCTCTTTTAGCTTGCCTTGCGGAGTTGAGGAGCGCTCTTCTTTCTTGGATTCTTCCGGTTTGCCAGAAGAAGAAGTTTTAGATAATTTTTCTCTACTCGAATCTGTTTTTTCTCTTTTCTTCTCTGTAGTTTTAGACTTTCCGTTTTGCTGAGGTTTAGATTTGTCCATTGATTCTTTTGCAGGCTTGTTTTTCTGAGGCCTCGAAACTTTATCAGATTTTAAAGAATTTTCCGATTTCTCCGAATGTAAAGGTTTCTCCAATTTGGAACTATTCTCTGCCTTCGGGGTCCTCTTGCCATTCTTAGACTTGTCACTGTATTCAGACATATTTGACGTCTTCTCAACATGTGTAGGCTTTTCAGACATTGCAAATCTCTCAGAATTTAGCGCTTTAACGGAATTTCCTTCTTTCGGTGCCTTAGGAGACTTGGAATTTCTCGAAGCTTGTCCAGGTTTACTCTTACTGGTACCAGTAGATTTTACATCTCTCGCACTTGGCCGTTGACTTTTCACACCTGATGACTTGTTTTGAGGACCAGGGGTAGACAGACGCGAAATGTTAGGTGTGGTGTCTGACGAACCTACTGCTTTGACGGTCTTCCCTGTCTTTAATGCCATACTTGTTGCCTTTGCGTTTTCGTAATGAGCCTTACGTTTTAGCGCTTCTGCATCCACAACTTTAGGTTTTCTTTCTCTCCCTCCTCTGCGTCCCATCTTTCTTTTTGAACTACTATTCTTCGCATTGGCCTTTGGAATAAACTCCTTCAAACCTAACAAGGCGTACAAGAAGTCAGGAGATCCCTCGCTTACAAATTTCATATCAGGAAAGGGCTGCGACTCCAAGCATGTTTTGCACAAAATAATTTGGCCGGTCTTGCCATTGGCCACATGCAATTTGTTTTCATCATTACAATTGTCACATTGGATGTCTCTGAGCTTGTAATAGAGCGGAAATTTTTGGAAAATTGATCCATTCGATAAGGAATATTCTGCAGAAGCATCTTTAGCTGTTTTTGAGTAACAGGCTGTGCACAATAGCGAAAGATCTGAAAGTCCGTATCTCAACATCTGGAGAAGATGTATGTTCGAGTCACCACAGTCCTCGCATTCTATGACTTCTTCAAGGGGATCATATTGAACAGTTTTATGTCTGGATTGCGACAAATGTTTGAGGATCTCGTCTGACGTGACCAGACACGTCTTACATGTGTATGTAGCCATGGTTTGGGAGTGTTCCAGGTCGATGAGCGATGAGTTGATGGATGAGATGAGATGCCGACTGAAGTGGAATTGGGGATCATAGAAGAAAGAGACTGAAAATATCTTCTTTATTTTCGGAAAGAATTTTTTTTTGATTGTCTGGTTATTGAGTTCGAGATCAGTGACCTTGATGGTGGTACCAACTTCTGACCTAATGATGTTCAAGGGTCAAAAACCTTATCAATTTAGCTAGACGGACTGCTATTGGCGCCCATAATCGTGGTACAAACAACCACCGATGAAGGGGCTTATATTCAGACTTATTTCTCGAAAAGGCACTCAATTGATTAGATTGATCAAATCGTTCCAAATCCCGTTCAATAAACTAACTGTGGAGGGCCTGAACCTCATTTAGACAGCCTCATTTCAGATTTTGACTCGAGGAAAATCTAAGTTTAGAGAGTATTGAGGAAATTTGGGGAAAAACTGGCCATGATTGTGTTTTACGAGAAAGTAGTAAACTATTACGAGAAAAGAGACAAGATCATTGAGATCCATTCGGTTTTGAAATTTTCAAATAGTATTTACGCTATATTATACTACAAAAGAGTGGACTTCCATCAAAAGCCCGCTAATCGTCACCTAACATAGCAACAAGAGAGAAGCCAAGAGCAACGCAAAACTGCTTGTTAATTTATTAGCCTGATTAGCCACAGTTGAAAAGCTCTGGGGAATTGCAGCGTTTGATCCGCTAGATGTTGCACTAGAGATGGAAGTAGAGATGGAACTGGAGATGATTCTAGAGGCTGCAATAAAACCAGAGCCAGCCTGTGGAACCAGGGTCAATATATTAGCTGGAAAACCGGATACAGTGTTCTGAGCGTGGTGTTACCATTACTAAATGTACCTGCAGTTGGAGTTGCAACAGCAAAACATCCTGGAATAGTGGTGGTGCCAGCAGAAAGAGACACAGCGTAAGGAGAACATCCGCCGATACTACAAGAGATAATAGTGACCACAGTTTCTAATGGACAATAAGTTACATAGTTGGTCACAACTGGAATCACCATACTACACTTTTGGGTACCGCAGTTGGTGATAGTAATGAGGGTGGTTTTTGCAGATTGAGCAGTGGTGGTAATGACAGGGATAGTCAACGAAGCAGAGGAAACAGAAAATCTGGAGGAGCTGGAAGAACTAGAGGAGCCTGATAAACTAGAAGAACTCATTCCAAAGGGAATGCTCGTAGGACCATAGTAACTCGAAGATTGCGACGAGCCTGGGTATGAATTTGGAGTACCTGAAAAGGAGCTTGAGCCCAATCTAAATGCTCCAGCCGTTAACGCTCCTTGAAGTGAGGACAGTTTGAAGTATCCTGTGGAGAAGGAGTTTTGAGAAGATACTAAAGCGTCTCTTGTCGATGTTGGGAAGCCCGAGTTAGGACCTTGACTCGTACCACCACCATCGACAGACAAGAGGGATTTAGACGTCGTGCTACTATCACTTTCGGCTGCACTAGCAGACTGGGATTTCGAAATCATCAGCATCGTGCTAATGGGTGTATTTGATTTGGTGATAAATGGCTTAGAAGCAATCGAGAGAGAGCTCATAGCAGAGCCCAGTGACGCCATAGACACCAGTGATGTGCTCGAAGTAGAACTGACGTTATTTTGAGAAATTCCATTGGTTGTAGTGGGTTTTGTCTCGGTAGCGCTTGATCCTGTAACAGATATAGAGCTAGGGCCCTCAGAAGGTTTAGCACTCGTGGGTGTACTTGTTAAAGTCTTATCAGTCGTAACTTTGCTTGACAGGGTTTAGTGCTCGAAGGCTTATTTGTCGAAGGTGAACTTTTCGAAGACTCACTGGTCGGAGTCTTGCTGGACAAGGATTTATTGCTCGAAGTTTTGCTTGTCAAGGTTGTGCTGCTTGAGGTTTTACTGGAACCTTTGCTGGACAAAGGTTCAATACTTGAATTTCTGCTTGACAAAGGTTTAGTGCTCAAAAATTTGCTGGTTGAAGTCCTAGCACTCGAATTTGTACTTGTCGGGATTCAACTTGTCAGAGTTTTACTTGCAGAAATTTTACTTGCTGGAGTTTTACTTGTCGAGATTTTAGCGCTCGAACTTTTACTTGCCGAAGAATTACGGATTGATACTCTACTACTTGAAGAAGGTGTCGGAGATGGAACAATTATAACGATCGTGACGACATCGGTTCCAGCTTCTGTAAATGTTGCAGTATTCTTCAGACTCCATAAAGAGGTAGTTGTGACTGTAGGGGTAGGATCCAATTCCAAGATAGTATTTGGAGCATTGATGCCAGTGACTGTAGTTGTGCTGGTTTGAGAGCCGCTCCATAATGTTGTCGAGGTCACAACAGCCAGAGCTGTGATTGGATTCTCGATGACGAGTAAACAGGCAGCGGCTACAGGATTGGAATTAGTCTGCAGAGTTGTTATGTGGTAATAAGGACCATTATGAGCTGCTAAAATTGCTGAATCATTGTATCCTAGGCCAATATCAACGTAATATGCATCTCCCAGAGGATAGGTAACCTTGAGAATTCCCAGAGCTGCATTATAGAATTTATCAAAAATAGGAAGACTTCTCTTTTGTTGTTGTCGAGGAGGGTTTTGAAAAAACAACAGGTTTCCAGCAGTGAAGCCCAGCACGTCTACGTTAGTATCCAGAGTAATTGGCGAGAAGATAACTGCTGAAGAGGAATCAAGAACTCTGTGAGTCTGCGTGTATTTAGGAGTTGGAGAAACGAGGTAACGTGCATTGTTACATACAACGATGCATCCAGAACCTGTGAAACCTGGCAGCGACAACCATGTGTTGTTCAAAATCAAAGCTCCAGAGTTTATGAAGTCAGTTGCTTGATTATAGTAAATTTGACTAAATTGTCCGTTTGCAATTATTTTCATTACGCCATTATTCTCGAACGTATTGGTTACCAACGTCAAGCCTGCGTTGGCTTGCACGTAAAACAGACCATAGTTAGAAAACAGATTACCATTGAATTTAAAGGATGAATCACTGCTTGGTACTGCCAAGGAAAATTTCCCGGTATTCGAAAAACTACTTTGTCCAATAAAGCTTGAAGCTTTGCCGGTGCCCACAATGCTGAAAACACCCTCGTTCAGAAACAGCAGAGAC
The DNA here is from genome assembly GCA_030569455.1 of Australozyma saccharicola. Classification (NCBI taxonomy): domain Eukaryota; kingdom Fungi; phylum Ascomycota; class Pichiomycetes; order Serinales; family Metschnikowiaceae; genus Australozyma; species Australozyma saccharicola. The sequence goes on from JAJMKW010000014.1 coordinate 20,219, forward strand.
ACGGAATAGCTGGTTTCAAAATAATATTGGCCATTGCCGGCAGGGATGTCTACCAGTGATTCCAGAACCTGTGAAGCATAGGAATACGAGTTTGTGGCTGCAACTCCACTTATCTCGGATATCAAGAGAAACGAAAGCAAGGAAACAAGCAGATTGAAAACCATCTTAATGGGTATTCGATTGTTTTCATCTTTTAATTTTCAAGGGGTTTGAGTTTCATTTATACCCGAACACTCTGATTAAGGGCAAGATTTCGTATTGAAATTATTGTGCATGTAGCCCAAACTTCTTTAATTTTGCCGCTGCACGTCAAGGCAGTAACTTCAGATAAATATCAAAAGACAAAGAGTTTGAACCCAGCTTCTAATACATACATGAAATTGAGAATACTCTAAACCTTTTATGAGTCAAACGACTCATGGGACTTGTTTTGTGGCGCGGTGCATTTGTTTTTAAGTATTTTCAGTGGTTTGAAATAAGGTTTTGTGGCACTGCATATAACCGCACTAAGGCGTTAGTATTCAACCTTATTTTGTCTAAATAGGTTTGACAGATTAACCACATCTGGCACCGCAAAGGGAGTTGTACACGGATCTTCTGTGATAGGTTTATTTGGAATATCTTTCTGGTCCATATATACCAACTTTATCAGCTTCTTCTTCATTTTATTTTGAAGTGGGCGCTTGCTTGTCCTTATGCTTTGGCCGCCTCGAGAAAAACCTTATTCATGTTCTGTCCTTCACAGAATGCATTCGTTGCAGGAATATTTGCAACAATTTTGCAATTGGGCTGTGGTTTTGATCTGTAGCTCTTTGCGGGGAAGTGGCTTTTCGCAGGTTTATAAGCTGTACCAGTTACGATGCTCGACTTGACCAAACAGATCTATAGAATCTTAGATGTACGTAAATTTCTGAACGAATCGATCTGTTCTTACGAAAATTTAGACTCCATAAACAAATGGATTGATAAAATTGTGGGATTTCTAAGAGAGGACTGAGATACGTCCCTTCTGAATGACGTTGCAACAAAGCCCTCGAGGCAAGTATTGAAATCAGTAAAAAAAGCCAAAAGTGAAGTGGCTAGAGCTATTTCATTCAGATCTGCCTGGGATTTATAAAAAAGAAAGCCCGATGCGGGGCTCGAACCCGCAACCTTTTGATTGACCTTATGATGTTTAAGAGTCAAATGCTCTACCGATTGAGCTAACCAGGCTTTTCAATGTCAGTGATTAGGAGGTATTTAATATAATGTATATTAGGCAATAAGTTTGGTAAATTACCCTTGATGAGAATTAAGCTTCTCTGATTTATAGATTTATTTGGATTTATTTCATCTCATCGCTTGAAATTTATCTGCAGTATGGATTTAGTATAGAAATTCAATTATGACTGAACAATAATTGAAATTATATACAAAAGACAAACTCTTAATTTATGTTTTAAAATTGCAACAAATAGTTCTTGAGGTTGATTACTTAAAGCCGGGTTACAATGATTGGTATCAATTAATACTATTTAGTATTTGGAATCTGCAACGGACTTGAGCCGTGCATGTCAAATCAATCTATAAAAGACACTTTCTGTGATCCTCAGCATCAAAATTGCTGGTTTCGCCTGTTACCGCCACCCGACTGTGAAATCGCTAACTAACTTACACCAATCGTTCAATCAAATGATGGGTATGACAACGGCTAGAGGAAAGTCATGGCCAATAAAGAGATTGATGTAGAAGTATGTTGGGGTCGATGTAGAGACAGAGAGTCGCTAGAGGCAAATGTAGCTTAAGATCAACAGATAAAGCATCAGATAATCGCCAAATCAAACACATAGACTCCTTAATTTGGCTTTTGTTGTTTCACTTCTCCAGTTAACGAGATAGAGCTGACACGATAGAAGACAGCTTTAATCTTTACCCAAGCATCCTTTGCAACAGGCTGACCGCTCATGTTAACGAGAGAATCGATTCTAACCTCTACAGACTTGAATGCATTACGAGTAAAAGGAGATTTCTCAAAACGTAATTTAAGAAAAGCTGCATAAGCCAAGAAAGGAATCAAAGAAACTTGTCTAAGAGTAACTACTCTCACAAACATCCAGCCTGCAGTGTAAACCTCCAACAAAGAGGCCAAGGCAATTGACTTACTGTTATTAGCAGCAATGAATTCACCGATATGAACAGATGCAGGGTGAGTGTCTGGAATGGCGAAAACAGGCAACAAGTAATGCTTGACATAAGACAACGCATGGAAAGTTGAGAATAAGAAGAATGTAGACAACGTCAAGGCCACGTAAGGGCTATAAATAAAAAGAACGAAGGCCAACGCAAAGTATTGGACGTTATCATCGCGAGGCAATTGAGTGATAGAAACCCCATTCTTAGTTACTGTCTGATAAATGAGGACACCGAAGCTCTCCAAAACACCGAGAAGGGCTGTCTTATACCAAAACTCAGAAGCAGAGGGAAAAACTCTCACATAAGACAAATAAAAAAACACGCATGAGATCAACGTGACGGCGTGACCGACAAACCAAGCAAATTGCAGTGTTTGGATCGTTGCCATAACATCTGGAGGAGGTGGAGTCTTGTTGGCTGTCGGCTTACTTGGAGTGCTAGGCGAGCTACCGTTTGAGGACATTTTTCTTTCGTTTTTTGACTGGATTGAAGAGGAAACTTGGCAGCTGTTCAATGAGACCGTTCAATTGGTTTCCTGACTTCCTGTGGAACAGTTATGTGTTGTTGAAAGGAGGAAAGATGAGGTGAAGGTGGGGGAACAGATAAGATTTGGAGCTGAGACTATGGGCTGCGATAACCGGAAAAGGAAAGTGCAAAAAAAAAATTTCACTTTTCAATTGAAAACCTCTCAAAATATTAATTGTTATTTTATTTCTGGATATCTCTCCGGTTAAATTGTGTATTGTTCTGGTGGTGATTGCTGGCTGCGCAAGTGATGAGTGTGTAGGTCGTGAGACATTAGCAAGTGCTGGCGGTCGATGAGCTGGACTACGTCGGGACCTGTTCCCAATTAGGAAGGGGGGGATTTAATTAAGAACGATGGTAATGGAAAAACTGCACGTTGTCGGAGAAATATTCGTTTGTTTACTTTGGGATTTGTAGGATCTACTTGAGTCAGCTTGCTGGTTGTGGGAACTGAAATATGTGGGATAGAATTGAGTTTGATAGGGGTTGATAAGGGTTGAGAAGGGGCCGAGAAGGAATTGAGAAGGAAATGAGGAGGACTTTTCTGGATTATTTGACGTTGATTTGGGTTTAGTGGTGTTAGTTAGGCTGAACTTATGAGATAAGGTGGATAGTAGGGAGCTTGAAGATTTGGTGGTTATTGTTTATCGTTTGATTCTTTAAGTTTGATGTTTGACATTTGTTCTTTGTTTTTTACTGTTTGTTGTTACTATTGATTTGTGAATATTCGTTTTGCTGGGCCAGATTGGTTGTACTTGCAAGATGATTATATTCGATGAAGTCTAAACGCACGAAGTCTTACCATTTGTATCCCTGTAAACTTGAATTGTTTCAATGCTCATAACCTGTTTTCTTTCAATTCCGAATGCTCTTACGTTAATCCAAGTCCTTATTGTCCAGTCGAAAACTACGTAACCAGAAGACATAAAGCTAGTTGCAACTAATACAAAATGCCCAGACGCTCTCTTTTCTTCTACTGAAACAACGATAGCTTTCAAGAGTAAATCTTACCTTCTCAAGACTCTTCAATCGAACGTTATTCAAGCCATCAAAATTCCTTCCCATTAGAATCAAACTCAACTCCACTTTCCTACAACCTTCTAAATTCATAATAATTAAATACTAATAAAAATACGCATACTAACGCAAGAACCCCTTACGGGCCTTTTGGGTGGTTGGGACTGGCTGCAGAGGTAAACTCTTTTGCTTCTCCAACTGAAGCTTTTTCTCTTCCAACAATTGGATCTGCTTCTCCAACTTGGTTTTCATCTCACCATGACGATTAAACAAGTCGGCTTCAGATCTCTGTAGCTTCTTCTCCTTCTCACTAACCTTATGTTGGAACACAGCCTTCATCTCGGCTTCCATCTTGGCCAACTTGGCCTCGTGTAAAGCACGCTCCTCCTCCTGTTTGGTCAATGGATCAAACTCTTTGAAGACGGAGTTGTCCTGCTCAATGCCCATCTTTTCCAACTTTTCAGTACGGTATTTCTCGTACAAGACATCGGAGGTAGTCTCCTTCAACTCCTCTAAGTTGTTACGAATCAACAACTGGCGCAACTTAACAAAGTCGTTCTGCGACTCGTTATCAACCTCAATCACTCCCCATGGGTACAGACGGCCGCGGACGGTTCTGCCATCGGCGGTCTGGACCTCGGTGGTGGATCCAACGACTGCAAATGGGAAAGACGAGATAAGTGCCTTACAGTTGTTGGTAACCTCCTCGTCATCATTCTCATAAATTTGAGGAGTGAAGATTTTAATCTTTTGGTACTTGATGTCGTTCATGACGCGAGTCTTGAACTCCTCGATCTCCTCATCGACAAGAGTGTCGGATTTGGCAATAATCGGGATCAAATTGACTTTTTCATGAACCAGCTTCATCAACTGAACGTCCAACGCTCTGAGCGAATGTCCAGTTGGCTCAATGAAGTACAAAAGAGCGTGGATACGGTTGTCGGTGATGGCTGAACGGTTGATTCTACTCTCAGCCTCTAAGTAGTGGTCGAAACGTGTGTTGATCTCGTCCACGATTGGTTTCCAGGAGTCGGTGTTAACAATCAGTTCTCCGAATCCAGGCGCAGTAACAATGTTCAACTTCAACTTGACACCATCCTCCTCAATCTCGGCGCTGGTGGTTTCAATTTTTAATTGAGGCTCGGAGACACCGTCTTCATCTTCAACAGTGCTCTCAACCTCTGGTTTAGGTGCGATGATCTCACGATTAAACAAGGTATTCACCAAGGTGGTCTTACCTAAACCACCTTCACCAACAACCATACAGTTGAAAGTGAAGCCTCTTCTGACCGATTTACGATGCCATTGTTTTGGCAAGTTTGCGAAACCGACAAATCCAGAAACTTTCCGCTTGATGACTTTAATATCTTGATCCATTGGTGAAGGAAAAGGTAAAAAGATCGGGAAATGAAAGGGAAGGAGGGGAAAAAAGAAGAAACTAAACTTTTGCTGGAGCTTTTTTAAAGGGTATCAAAGGATTGGAACTTGAATTTCGAGCTGCTAGGCGGAAGCAGATGTGTAAGACTGAATTGGAGTTAGTATTTTGTATATTTGTGAAACATTTGAGTCGGGGAAGGGGTAGAGACGGAATTTCCCGCCGATTTCGGTACCGTTAGAACGAGAATTTTCAGGACTTCAAGCGCCATCGACTTAAATTCAAATTGGTTGATTACATACTTGCAGTTTTGGCGAAATTGCACTAGTTTCCAAGTGGAAAGAAGGTAATGATTTTGGTAGGGGGTGGGATCTTTTGTGTGCGGGCTTGTCACGTGACAGAGTAAACAAAAGGGGAAGCAGAGTGTTCTTTAGCATAAGGGAGGGAGTTTTTTGGAATGATTTTTATTTAAATGAATGAGGTGATTTAAATTTATTGAACTTTTGTTTTTTGAGAGTTTTTCGGGCGGTTTTGGGGTATTAATCGTGATAGAGGTGTGTTGGCGCTGGAATGTGAAACAGACGCGGCTGATCCAAGTGAAAAGGAGAATTTTCTTTTGTTAAAAGATTATTTTTGAATAAATTGATCTGTGGGATGAATGCTTTATTTCCTTTCCAGGGAAATTTGGGTATTCTCGACGCGTTCTTCTTAGTTTAGTTACATAAAATTCAAACTAGAACAACCAATGTAACTCTTAAATGAAAACTTGAATCTTCCCCGTTCATATAAAAAGAATAGGGTAGATTGATCTAACTGCGGCCCGTTGTGGTGACGTTACTTCATTGATCTATTCTATATATTTGCTTCTTACTACAAAGGAGAAACTTATTGAGAGCCCAGCGCTTTCAAATGTGCCAAAAAGAACTCCAAACCTTTCTTGGCAAAAGCTTCCATATTCTCCGCCCGCAGACCATGGTTAGTAGCCCAGCTCATGGACTTTTCCCCATCTGGACCACTAATACCCAAATACACTGTTCCTACAGGGACAGAAACGGTATCGTTATCCTGACGAAGATGTAAAACAGTAGTAGGACCTGCAAAGCCACTTTCGGACAAAACATACGTTGATCCCAATTCGTACTTCGCCGTGCGGGCCAATCTAAGAACCACTTGTTCCAGTGGACCCATATATGAGCTGATTTCGGCCTCCGACAACCCTGAAAGCTTCAAACGTTGTTTCAACAGGTACACCAATTTGCCGCCAATATAGAAATCCAGCGCTCCGTTGACAGAAACAATGTACGCAGATAATAGACCTCCACAAGCAGCTTCAGAGATGGCGAGAGTTTCGTTCCGACTACGTAAAATGGAAGCGATCTCTGTGACTAGAGCTTGAACCTCTAGAGGAGGAAAATGAGCCATTTTACTTAACTCTTTCCTTTCTTACCTTTATTAGGTAAATTAGTGGAGATGAGGATAAGTGATACGGTAGAGGTGAAGAGGAGGAGAGATTCTTGGGCAATTGTCTCCTAAACGGGGATATGTAATTGCCTTCTTGGAGAGATTACAATTGCCAGATTGAGTATTCTGACTTCAGTGTATCAATTGAGTGATGAACTAGGTTCTTTTTAGGGACTAGGTGAGACTTGAAGTCGAGATTAGAGGTATGGAGAGATTCTACGAACGTAATTAAGAAAACGAAAATCAATTAAAAAAAAATTAATTCTACAGCTATTTAAATCATGGATTATCGCAAAAATAGAAATCAAGCTCGTTACGAATGCTATAGAATTGAACTAGTTTGAACCTAAAGAAGACAAACTCCTCCAACATACGAAATTAAAAAGGATCAAACGTTCCAAAAAATAAGAATTGTTTTTAAAAACCTATTTGATACTTTCTGTTATTATTCTTTTGACTCTGTTCCCGACTGACTCTCAAGATAGAGCCTTTTCTATCCCCGGATTACTCACCACTGCTTCTTCAACGAAAGAACCACTTTATCGACCCTAAACACCTTCAATCGATACAAAAAACGACCAATCAGGAAGAAAAAACGACCAAAACTCTTCAAAACATGTCAAGTTTCTCTTTCAACGCAGGCCACGTCCTATACGACGAAGACACCCACAAATGTACCCCATTGCCACACAAAGGAGTCATTACCGTTCAACCTTCAGTTGAAGAAGAGGGTTTTTTTGACTTTACATGGGCTCCAAAGAGTAATTCCGGTGCTAGACGTCATGAACTTGTTCTAATTCCTGGCGATTTCTCCTTCAAACCGGTAAAGTCATGCTCTACAGGTAGAGTTGTGGCCCTCACGTTCTCCTCGGGTCAAAAAAGCTTGTATTGGTTACAGGACCTTGGTGATGAGGACACGCTTGACAAGTTCACTGAGAAAGACAATGAGATCTTGACCAAGTTCCATTCTGTGGTCGAAGGTGTCGAAGAAGCAGAACAAGTCAAAACCGAGGAGCCAGAACACAAAGAAGCTGCCACAACAACAAGTGGTGAAAAGTAAGTATAACTCTTTAATTGAAATTCTTTAATTGATGGCTCTTCTCAAGTGGAAGAGTTGGGCACATAGTTAGAAGCAACCAAGCATTCCGATTTTGGGATTATGTAATATAATGACCATATGTATAAGTATCCTAGTAGTTGAGCATATTCTATCGGTGGTATTTTGCAATTGGTTTTAGATTCATAATCTTGAGATCTTAACAAGGGTGTCGATAGCCAATGGTTCTCTTGACGTTGGGTAATAGCCCTAGTGTTTGTCTTGAGCGACTATCTTTTCAAGTCCTGGTGCTTCTAATCCTAATGTTCCTCTTTCCAGAATTCATATTAACAACAGGTTTGATGGAGATAACTTCCCTATAGGTCAAATCTCGGACATCTTAACCGAAAGCGTCATCTCTTCCCACATCAACTCCTTATCATCTGAAGAAGTCAGGCGCCTTTATGGAGATATGCTTCCAGAAGGTGTAGCTCCAACAGCAGAGGAGGTGTTGAAGGTTTTGCGCAGTTCTTTCTTCCGCAGTGCCAATGAAGAACTTAGCTCCACCATAACTAGAAACCCCGTTGGAGAAATCTTAGCTCGAAGTTTTGGATTTGATTATCAAGGTGAGGGAATCGAAGCATTTCTCAATGGACTTCGTGAAGTTGCCAAAAAGGAGCGGGAAAAAGATCATTAGATATTGCAAATACGACCTACTTCCAACAGCAATTACCGAATTGCTAAGAACTTAGCTTAGAGTGATTTAAACGGGAGGATTTACGAATTAGCTATTTCGTTAGCTCTTGTTTCCAGTCAAAAAGTCTTTTGTTGTGTCAGTAGATACCGCTATCCTTCAAGCACAGCAAAGGTAAGATCTTGAACCCCATTTTATTCCAATTGTAAGAAAGATCAAATTTGAGAAAATCCATTTTCGTCTTCAGAATTAAAAGCTACTAACCAAACTCATAACCATTGCATTGCATAATATACGAGTGTCTTACCAGAGCTCCTAACCAACCAAGACATCTGAAGTGTACATAATAATGCAAAAAAAAAAAAAAAAAATTCAGAAAATGAAGAATTAAATAAATAAAATAATCTATTTACCCTCTTTTCATCAATTAATTCCTCACCTCAGGCCATTTCCACTACGGTGGGTGCTGGCTCTCCATACAGTATATCTATCTTGTGACTAGTTTTTTGCTCCAATCTGAACTTCGTGCTCTGACCCGACAAAGCTCGTAATATTGAGCTCCATCTCATCTGACCTTCAATTATCGCTTCTCCAATAAGGTCCCTGTTGGTTTTTGGCCCGGATAGTGGCCTTTTTCCTCAGTTCAAGACAGTTTAAACGCATTCCTAGGGTCTTACAATAGGTTGTGTTAAATACACCCAGAAGCTAGTGAAATTCTTTTTTTTTTACCAGATTTCATAAGAAAAAGCATTGGAATTCATACAATTCACCAAATTTCACGAATTGCGTTTCCATATCGTCTGCTTCAGTGCCTTTTGTCATAACTTGAACATAAACAAAGAACCTACAAGCGCAGGCCGCCCATATTACTCTGATACCCTATTCCAATTTGGCCAATACGATTTACCAGTACTTCTTTTGACAATACCTATTTCTCTTGTTTATTGTCTTATGAATTGAAGATCTATTGACCATACATATCCCCATTAATACCCATCCAGAAAAGCACCCACACTGTTTCCACATAAGATAGGATGTCTCAAACGAACGACCAATCGAGCCGTCGGAGCTCGGTGCTTTTCTCAGTGAAACTGACCCCGCCTGTTGTATCTCCTGTCCAATTATCTGTACATCTGCCTCCAGACCCAGAACCAGCTGAAGAGAAGCTGAGTCGCGGTCTACTAGGAAAAGTTGCCGGAATCTTGCAAAAATCTATGTTAGGACTGCCGGAGACTCCTTCTTCTGCGACTTCAGGGATGTCAGTCCCCTCAACGGAATGTAGCTCCAACGACAGACTTCTGCTGGTCGGATCACCGCTCGCTTCAACAAGTCTGCCCCATGCGGTGCCAATGCTTTCAGTTCCAATGTCAGAAAAGCCCAGTACTGCCAGTACAATTGTCATCCAGCCGCGACACCGGCCATTTCTGTCTGAATTCGCTCCACGCCTGAAAGTAAAAGAGACCAAGCATGTATCGCTTGAGTACGACCCTAAAACGCGTCGGAAAGTTCTCAACACGTACGAAATCATTCGAGAAATCGGCCGTGGTGAACACGGGAAAGTAAAATTGGCACGTGACTTGGTACATGATGAATTGGTAGCCATAAAGATCGTTAGCCGTAAGCTGAAGCGCGATAGACAACTACGAATGCGTCGTCCATCCAATGCGCCGCCCAATTATCGAACACGAAATGACTATGAGACGAAAATTCGTAGAGAGATAGCCATAATGAAGCGCTGTGATCACAAGTATATAGTCAAGTTACGGGAAGTGCTAGATGACCTCAGTCTGTTCAAAATCTATTTGGTTTTAGAGCACATGGAGCGCGGTGAGATTAAATGGAAACGCCAGCACCCAATTCAGGTGCCTAGACCGCTTAGTTCTGCTGTTAGTGTGACCGGCGTGAGCGGGTCCGGGTGCGGAGAACATATCCCATGTGTATCCGCCAGTAAACGCTCTAGCTCGGTTGGAATGGGTGCGATTAACGAAGACAATGATCTCCTATCGAATGAGTTCTCCCCAAACCTTACTTTTCGCCAGTCGCGCCGAATTTTTCGTGATGTTCTATTAGGTTTAGAATATCTTCATATGCAAGGCATAGTACATAGAGACATTAAGCCTGCAAATTTGTTAGTGAGTTCAGAATATATTGTGAAGATATCTGACTTTGGTGTTTCTTTTGCGTCGCTGTTGGGCTCTTCAGATGATGGTGTTTGTTTCAATGATATGGAGTTGGCAAAAACGGTAGGAACACCCGCGTTTTTTGCTCCAGAACTTTGTCAAACAACACTGTATCTGGCTGTTTCAAGCGCAGCTCCATCATCGGCCAATTTGCGCAGCGGTGGCGCCGAAAGGATTGAAATTGATGGAAACGAGAGAGTTGATGGTAGCGGTTCCAAAAAACCGTCGGACTCCTTGCCAATCCCAAAGGTCGATCACAAAATTGATATTTGGGCCTTCGGTGTCACTCTTTACTGTCTTCTTTTTGGTCGTGTCCCTTTTAACGCAGATAACGAATTTGCACTTTTCGATGTAATAGTTCACGAGCCGCTTCAGTTTCCAGCCACAATTTCTTCGTTTCACTCTCCACAAGAAGTCACTAGCGAAGAATTTGAGCTAGCCAAGGACTTGATCTCCAAAATGCTCGAGAAGGATAGTCGGAATAGGATCGATATCTCGGAAATCAAACAACATCCGTTTATATTGATGGACCTAGAAAATGACTTGGAAAAACTTCACGAGTTATTTTTCTTGAACGACGAGTATACTGACCTGCTACGCGATCTGGCCATTGCTGGACGTCTCAACAACTCCATAGAGCCAACGCCAGAGGAGCTTAGCAAGTCAGTTGTAGGTGTTGGGCGGCGAATCAGAAGCGACCTTCTTCGGGTTCTCACCAACTCTGATACTGATATTGCCAAAAGATTAGCCCTTCGGCTTGAACACAGTACAAGTCTTACATCCTCCAGCGGCAGCTCATCACGTGTTGGCTTTCTGGCGTGTGGTGATGCAGATGATCCTGACAGATCACATACAATTCTTCTCCTGGAAGCCATGTCTGTTCTGCAAAGTCGTGAGAATGAGACCGCGTCACCGTCATATACGCTCTCGCCTGGGTCCCCGTGCAATGCTCTGGGACCTGGATTTACTCCATTCACACCTCAGTTAGGTCTGGCGCCAGCTTTTCTGGCAGTTTTGCCGCTGAAGTTGCCCCAACTCAATATTGGTGGATCAGGTACATTTTCGTCTCTGCCTCTGACCAATGTATCTCCATTGATGCTGCAACCAAACATTGCTAGCAGGATGGAATCATCTTCTCACTTCCCAACAGCTCTGGTTTCTCAACTGGCTGTGCAGCTGACTGTACATCTGGCTGCGCATCTGAACAATCAACTGCTGACATCCTCCGTGCATGTTCACCGCCGACCATCTGCAGCTCTTTCCAACTTACTTTTACAAGAAGTTTTGGACTCTGATGCTTCTCTTTCGCGTCGTGATAGCATTGGATCAACTGAAGCACCACAGATCGAAACAAAGCGGAATGTCGGAGGAGATTTGTACATGAAAAACCAGTCAGCGTTGGAGGCGTTCAAAGATATCCAAAAAAGCGACCAACGCCGTCGCGGGTCGCTGCTTTTCCTGTCCCTTAGCCGCTCATCTTCTCTTTCTGCTGGTCGAAAGAATTCGCGTGCTTTAGATGATCAAGCTGCTGGTGCAGCTGTGACTCAAACACGAAACGTTCCGGCAGACTTGGAAGAGGAATTTATTGACGAGACACCCAACAGCAAGATAAAGATCGGACCAATTAGCATCGAGGGTAATCGTCGCCCGTCACTGGTTATTTCGATGCCCTTAACGGAGAGTTTTGCTTCTTTGGACAGTGATAATGACGATTATTTGAGTCGCAAGTACAACGAGTTCCGAAAACACCGAGAGGCTGTTAATTCGGCTAACTCTGCCAATCCTGGAAAGTTCATTTTTGGTGCTGATCCTATGATCATGTCTGACCCAGATATTTCGAGAAAAGATACTCTTTTTGACCAAATGGGCGACAAGTTCAAAAACTTCAATCTTTCGTCTCTGATGGCTACTAAGCGGCCAGAGACGAAAGTTGGTGCCGGTGTTGGACCGGACATGGACCCTAGCCACGAATTGGGTGGTCCAAAATCGTCTGCTGGTCCAAATGGACAAAAGTGCGATGTATTTGCGATATTGTCGCCACAATGTCTGGACTCAGGTGAGCTGTCGTCTTCCGCGTCTTCATCTTCTTCTGGTCGCAGCAGTGATAGTGACGAGGAAGAGGGAAATTTGACACTCAAGTTTTCGTCTAAGATCACGCCTGCAAACAGACCACCGTTTCTTTCCTTGGCCAATCGTGCTATTTCGCATGACTCTCGGCTCCCCGATTTGGGCCATGCCCCTTCACCCACCACGTATGAGGTCCCGTTCATGTTTCAGAACAACTCGCTAGAATTTGAGGATGTTCCTGAGAGCCTTATGGGAAAAGCGCTGGAGGGTGTTAGTGCTGAAATGACGCCCACAACGTCGATCCAAACAAAAAATAGCGTCAATTCTCATAGATTAGGGACTGCAGCTGCAACGGCATCTATAGCCGCGTCAAATGCTGCTTTTAAAAATGCAGCGAAAGCAGCATCTGGAATAGCTACTGATTCGGCCACAAATTCCAATTATAGTGCTAGCAACATCGCTAATGCCAACAATGCTGGTGCGGCGGGGCTGAAGGAGGAAGATCATCGGCTCAGATTTTATAAGAAGTCTGTGGCGCATAGCTCTCCTCTCAGATGGGAGATTGGCCGACTGGAGGAGTCACAACCGACGGAGAGACCTTGCTCTTCCAAACAGCGAAGCAGAGACTCTTCCAATGGAGATTTGCAGACACCAGTAAATTCGGGATATTTCAATAATCATTATAAAAAGGAACGCACTACCGCGCCATTTCCCTTTGCTAAACATTTGCAGAGCGAAGCGAAGGAACCTGGAGACAAGGAACGCCCCGGTTACTTACGTTCCAATTCCATTACTGTAGCCATTTTACAAAATGATCGATCTAATGAATAGATACGGTGTCTGTAATCACCCTCATAGATTTTGTAAGACCAACCCCTCTCTTTATTATACCAAAAGTTTTTCATGATCAATTGACTAAATCATTGACCTTATAAGAAGTGAACAGTGCACATAGATTTTGTAAACTTTGTATTACTACAGTTTTAAATATGGGTCATACTCTATTGGCTTGACAATATTATTACGAGATTTATTTAGCCACACTTGGGCTTCATTTAACCGCTATATCGTAGATAAAAAATAAAAAAAAACTGGAAACTGTATCTGAAAGCAAACCCAGAAATGACGTAAAGCTTCTAAATATCAATATTATATTCATTTCCGCCAACCCATATATATACCTCAGTGGACCAGAGGTAAAAACTAAAAAAAAGCAATTAAAAATAGAAGCAAAAATTCGCTCGAGCTCGCTTATCACAATTACATAAGCTCGAGCTTTCTCTTGAGAACCGACAATCGGTTCCCAATGCCGACAATGAATTTCTCAACAGTTACCTTGTCCTCACCGTCAAGTCGTCCATCGTCACCACCATCTTCGTCCAAGAGGGCCTCCAACATCCAGATGGCTGTGCTGTAGCTGAGTTCGCAGCCTTTCAAATCCTCTTTGACGAGTTCATTGACAGCGGCGTTTCGGGAGATTTCCAACGCGCGGTCGAAGATCAACTTCTCAGCTACGATGCCACCGCCCACGCCAGTGCTAGCATTAGAGGTGCTTACTGTGTTGGACGCACTAGCAGCGTTGGAACCACTGACGGTGTTTGAAACACTGGAGGTATCACCAGTGTTAGCGGCACTACCGCTTCCAACTGCATTTGCAGTGGATGCGCCTACGTATATATTACTCTCAGAGAAAACTCCACTCAGTCTCTCAAGACTGAGTGTAGCCTCTTGAAGGCGAAGTTTAATAAACTCAGCCTTTTCCAAGCACTCATTGAACTTTTCGCGGATCCATTGGACCAACTCATTTATACGAAGAGAGGTATGCATATTCATAGACCTTACCAAATTCTGCTCGCCTGACACCTCGTCTCGATCATAGTGGAGGCTCCACCAATGGGATGCGAGCTTCATACCTTTGGCGAAGAGCGACAAGGTTTTCACATACAAGACCACGCCCTCTTCGCTGATTGTCTTGACCATTTTTGGTGGCAACAGATCTGTATGACGGAGCTGCTCATCGTTGGTGTCCAGAGACGGTGGTGAAGGTATGAGCTGGCTGAACTTGACGTCAGCGAACAAATTGATCGCATGTGCCTTTGTGGCGATGGATTCCAACTCTCGCAAAATCTTGTCATCGGGGTTCTCTTCCGTAGATGTCTGAGAGCTTGTTTCTGAGAGACTTGCTGGAATGGGCAAGTTCCATTTGTTGAGAAGAAGGTTGGTTTCAAAGATTTGGTTTGAAACAGCGGTTTGTTGGTTCGGAGCGCTAATTCCGGCGGTTCCAATACCCGTCCAACCAATCTGGGCCTGATCGAAGCCTTGTCCAGCTCCTGCCGCTCCAGGCGCAGCACCAAACCCAGCAGAATTGCCGAAAAGACGATTCGATGCCAAACTAATAGCCTTTCCTAACGCATTCGTGGGTGAGATAGAGATCGACACGCGTTTCTCCGCCACATGGAAAGGCGCTTTTGTGCTAACAGTTGGATTGCTTCTTTGGGAGTTTCTTCGTGAAATTAGGGCGTCACGCTCACTACTGACACCTGTTGTGGTGAGGGCGCCCGCATTAGCACCAGTATTAAAGGTCGCCGTGGCAGGTGCAGAAGCTCCAGCAGTACCAGCTGTGCCGCTCAGTCTACGTCTAAACACACCCGTTCCCACACGTGCTAGTTCATCAGCTATGGCGTTGACTTCAACTGCACGCTTTTCAACAACGACATAATCACGCTCCAAGATAATGTCGTCACGGTTTTTCCCGGTTGCACCCAGTTTGGTATCGTTGTATTTGGCTTTGAGGGAGTGCACCGATGTGGCGGGATCAGGACTGTTTCGAACAATGATGGATTTGATTTGTTCGTCACGAGACACTGCTTCTTCGTTGCCTACTTCAAGACCTTCGCTGTGTATATCGGCACGACCCAGCAGTTGACCATCCGGATTTGGGATTGTCTTTATTGTTGTTTGGGCAGTTTTAGGACTCATGACGAGGATGGTGTTTGGGCTTGTGGCAGTACCTGCCAAAGCAGCACGGTCGGAAGGCTTGATTGGTGAGATATACTCGCTAATGAACAAGTTTTCGTCCATTTCTGAAGTCTCTAAGGGTGTATCATTACTCTTTAAGTCATTAACTAGTAAAGCGTCACCGAAAAAGTCCAGAAAAGAGACTCTTTCCGTCGGATTGTATTTCAACAACGAGCGGATGAGCGCCTTTAGTTCTTCGGGTACTTGTGCGGAAGAAGGAAACTTGATACGGTCATGAGTCTTTTCAATATTCTTAAGTAACTCAATGTGATTGGCAGCCCTAAATGGGGGTTTTCCAACGGTCATTTCATACAAAACCGCACCAACAGACCAAAGATCAGCTTTTGCGTTATACTTTTCGTACCGCAAAATTTCTGGCGCCATGTAGAGTGGCAGTCCACATAACGTCTCGGCCATGGAAGTAGAAGGTAAGAATCGCGCAAAGCCGAAATCTGCGATTTTCAAGATGGGTAACTCCCAGAGACCAACGTATTGACCGTCTTCAAACTCTTGCTTGGAATGTACGGGTGGACAGAGAAGCAAATTTTGCGGTTTAATGTCACGATGCACCAAACTCTTTGATCTCAAGAATTGGAGTGCCGACGCTAATTGCTTCAAGAAGTGAATCACCAAAACCTCATTAAGGCCATGCAGACCTTCAGGAGATGGGTATCGATCAAGTAACGACAGGATTACCGGATGTGTTTTCATCAACTGGTCCCGCCGGCGGATGAAGTATGATAAATCGCCCATGGAGCAATAATCTATCACCAAATGAAAGTGTGTAGCTGTTTGGCAATAGTCAAGAAGTCCCACGATGTGAGGATGTTTCATTGACTTGAGGATTGTAATTTCGATTTCCAAGTTTTCAATGAGTTTCTTCAGTTTGAGCTTAGACCGAACCACGCTTTTCACCGCAACAGCACGATGCGTTCTGCTATCGAAGCATTTGTATACTGTGGCAAACGACCCTTTTCCGATCTCTGGGCCAAGCGTATAAACGCCTCCGATCAAAGACATGACGGGGATGTGGGGGAAGTGTCAGGAAGTGTGGAGGAAGAAAAAAAAGTTTCAAGAACGTAATCGATTGCTCAATAGCTCTTATTGGTTAATTACTGTAGACTTTTGGCTATTTTGTGGAACTTCTACGGAGTTCCAGTGAAACAAGTTGAACGAGTCACTCTAGGTCACAGTAAGAGTTCTTTTCCGAACAAAGGCAAAGATCACAAACAGTTCAAGCTACGTGGCAACAGAATACACCAAATTGCAAAACCCTTTAGGTTCTTCTGGTGCCTTATGATCTTTTATAGTGTTTGAACTAGAAACTGTGGATACAGTAAGCAGGAGGAGTAGTAGAGAAGTGTGGAAACGACGTGAAGAAACCAAAAAAAAAAGGGTAAATTATTGATTTCTGATAAAAAAGAAAGGAGAAAAAACTAATTTCTCTATTTCCTTTATGATTTTTCGGACGGTGGCGAATGCCTTCTTCACTTAATCTGTACGTAGCTTTGTATGGGGGATACGAGGTACAATACGAGTTGTGGATAATGATGGAGAAGGTGGCTGGAACGTGGCGAATGAGCAAATGGAAAGTAGAAAATTAGTATTACGTAAGCGGAATTTGAATATGCAACCGTGGCGAATGTCAATTTACGCAACGTGATTGGTCTGAGCTTCAAGATATCTGGCTCATGTAACCTAGAGGTAGTAGCGTTTGCTAGGAGAGGATTAGCGTGATTGACACAGATAAGATAACGTCACGTGGGATCTGGGGTTACGAAAAAGAGGTTAGAAATGAGAATGAAAAGGGGTTAGATTGTTTGAATTTAGGGATAATTTTATTGTGGTTTTTTTTTTTTTTTTTTTTTTTGGTTTTTTTTCGGGCTTTTGCCAGCATTGTTCTCGGCGCTGGCTTAGTGAGAGATATTATACAATGATTAAAAATATTAATAGAATTTTTTGATTTGCCATTTTGAGCTTTTGATGTGTTTTACAAAATTTAATCGCTCCAATATGTGCTTTGGTGGTTACTTTACCGTTACTAATTGTCCCAATTAAGTAACTGGTGGTAAACCCGTACATCCCACACACCAACAAGGCTGTTTTCTGACCAAAAAACAATTTTTCCGTTGAAAATTAATTTTCTATGGTTGTTATTGTTTTTTGTTTGGGTTTTGTTTTGTTTGGAGATGGTAGAGCGTAGTGGACGGAAGTTGTCCGGAAGTCCGATGTCGATCGGCGGGAGTGGGTAAGGATCACCGGAATAAACACCCAAAACATGTGATTTGTTGTGAATAATACCGAGGAGCCGTTTTTTAGTTCTTTTTATTGATGTCTTTTTTGTTTGTTCCGACTGGATAGCTGCTTTCGTAGTTGGTTTCGACTGATTTTTCCGGCGCCGAGTTCTCCTTCTTCAGAATAAGATAATTTGGTCTCGGAAGTTATAATTATATGCCTTTTATTAGATTTTTTTCAAAATTTAGACTCTGTTTTTATAAAAGGGAATCTGATCTCATCTTCTAATGACTTCAATGATCCTTATATGACGAGAAGTAACAACTTAACAGAAACCAATATCACACAGACTTTAATGAAATTTAATAAAAAGTTTTCTTATATTTGCGCCTTCTTTTGCCTTTCCAATGATATCAATTACTTACAACCCATTTGAACAACCACCTTAACTTCAATCACCTTAAGCACTTCAATTACTTCAACAACTTCAACAATTTCAACAAGTCAACTAATTAAATTTAATATCCAAAATATAATTGAAATCTATATCTCTAGATCTCGTTTTTAAAACTTCCATATCCTCCTCAACCCTCTACATCCTTACCAAATAACAAACGAAGAATTTCACCAGCCACCAACAAACATTTACAAAAAAACAAAATAAATCAGTGTAAAAATAATTGTGATTTTCCGAAATTTCCCTTTTATGGTCAAATTTTCCACTAATCTCAGCTCATCGACCCATAGCAACTCCACATATCTTCACCTCCACCTAAACGAGCTTAGGATAGTGATTCTTCCATACTTACACAAATACAAGCTGGAGAATAGTAAACGGACAAGAAATTAGCCCAATTTCATCATCTGAATACAACTGGTTCATCAAATTCTCCGTGTTTCCTTTCCCGATTCGGTCAATTGACCCTTGATCCCTTTCCTACCTCTCCAGAGCCTGGAAATTGTGGGTCTTCTTAAGAAAGCACATACTAAACAGAAAAATCTTAGAAAAAATTACCTCCTATCTTTCAGACACCTTCCAAATTAAGCATTAAGATCCCGGCCATGTTCGAATCTATCGTAGCAACGCTTCTTAACCGGCTCCTAGGCTCCTACATTGAGAACTTCGACTCCAAACAGCTAAATATCGGAATTTGGAGCGGTGATGTCCGTCTTAAAAACTTGAAATTGAAGAAAGAATCCCTCGACAAGTTTAAATTGCCCCTAGACGTGAAATTCGGTCACCTAGGTGAGCTTACCCTCCAAATCCCTTGGTCTAATTTGAAGGGGAAACCCGTAAAAGTCATTATAGAAGATGTTTATCTTTTGGCAGCGCCAATTGTTCTCACTGAATATGATGCTGAAGATGATGAACGTAGAGAGCAACAGCTCAAACAGGATAAATTACGTGACTTGGAGGCTGTTCAAAGTACTCTCAACTCTAATCCATCTCTTGCCCTGGAACTCTCCGGAAACGAGTCTTTCACGGAATCTTTGGTGACCAAAATCGTAGACAATGTACAGGTTACGATTAGAAATATCCATATTCGATATGAAGATGAAGAGGTCCTCACTGAATCTCCTTATGCCGTTGGCGCTACTTTGCAAGAGCTCTCAGCACTGTCCACAGACGAAAATTGGGTCCCCAGCTTCATTTCCATCACTCAAAGCTTCACGCGTAAATTAATCCTCTTACGCGAATTTTCTTTATACATGGAAACACAGTCAGCGTCCATTTATACTGATGATCACGCAGAACTCTTGAAGAAGCTTAAAGGGTGTTTTGACAACGACAGCAACAAAGAATCAGTCCATGAATATATTTTGAAGCCTGTCTCTGGTGAAGGTCATGTAGTGGTGCATAAGGCGGGCGCTACGAATTCTCATCCTCATATTCGTGCCGAATTATTTTTCGACGAATTTGGCATTGATTTCAATAGCGGCCAATACAGAGATATCTTGTGGACTGCGTCCAAATTACAGTGGTACCAGAAAACTTGGAAGTTCCGTAAACTCCGGCCGAAGTTAAGTGTTCAAGACGCCCCTCGTGACTGGTTCGTCTATGCTGCCAAGCTGATCTTAAATGAAATCCATACGAAAAACTACAAATGGAGCTGGGAATACTTTAAAACTCGTAGAGACCAGAGAAAGCAGTACATCTTGCTTTGGAAAATGAAACTTGTAAAGGGTGCCCTATCGCCAGAGCAAGAACATGAATTCACGGAGTTGGAAGAACAGTTGTCTTATGAAGATATAAAGTTCTATAGATCGTTAACACGGCTGGAAATCCGACTGCAAAATCTTGTCATGAAGCTGCATTCGCAACAACTGCAGAAGCAGTCACAAGGTTGGTTTTCTTGGTGGTCCGGTGGGGCAAGTGACACTAAGGTTCCTAACCAGGCTCCAGCAGACGAAGGCGGCCTCAATTTGACTCTTACTGAGGAGCAGCGCAAGGTTCTTTACGAAACCATTGACTATGACGAAAACCAGGCTTCAGACGCAGGTATCAATGTCCCAAAAGATAGAGTTTTGACGGAGGTATTTGTGAACTTGAAAAAGGCAGGTTTTTCACTTAGAGCAGACAAAAACCTGTCTTCACTTGCAGAATTGACTGCTGAGGGCTGTAGAACGCAATATTACCAGCGGACAGATTCATTTTTGGCTAACTTCCAGTTGGAAGAGTTCAAAGTTGAAGATGGGACGCCAAAGCCCTTATATAAGCACATAGTTAGCGTTAAGCAAACTCACAGCCATGCGCCAGTTCCTAACGTGCAAGAAATTGATGAGGATGAAGATGAAGAAGACACCATTGATCCGTTTTTTCGGTTTTCCTTCGAAAGCAACCCATTGGATGCCAGTGCCGATTCCAAACTCCTTGCAGAGTTGAAATCCATGACCATTTTTTATAACCACTTCTTTGCGGAGGAAGTGATCAAATTCTTCCGTCCTCCCAAGATCCATCTCGATACTGTCGGAGCCATTATGAATGCTGCCGAAGCTACCATGGAAGGCTTAACTGCGCAGACACGGATTGGCCTTCAGTACGCTTTGGAAGAGCACAAAACCATCAATGTGAGTCTTGATTTACAGGCGCCTTTAGTGATTATCCCCCTCGACCCCACTGATTGGAAGCTGCCGGTAGCAGTTCTTGACGCTGGCCACATTAATGTGAGAAGCGACTTGGTCGATAAAAAGACCATTGAAGAAATAAAACTGAAAGAATCATATACGCTGGACGACTGGCAGAGGCTTAGAACCCTTATGTACGATCAGTTTAACTTAAGACTTCAGGATGCACAATTCCTTGTGGGTCCATCGATTAAAACCACCATGGAACAGCTCCATACGAAAAACCCAGCACTGTCTGCGGTGATTCTCGACAATTTAGATGTCCAGCTTTCGCTTGGAGTTTCCATCTTGCCTGATGCAGTCAATTTGCCACGTTTAAAGGTTACGGGAGAAATCCCAGCCATTCAAGTATCTATGAACGATTTCCAATACAAAACTATCATGCAACTTATTGATGTGATTGTTCCAATGGATGAGAGTTTGGAATCGGAGGTACTGTCTAATGAGTTTGATACTTATGGTGAATCATCCGGTGTCAAAGAAATTGAGCATGAATCGGACGACGAAACCAAAATGGCAAATTCAACTGTTGCAAATGAAAGCAATGGCGGTCAAAGAGCCCTTGAAGCCGATTTTTCAGTAGGAAAAATTTTGGTTTCTCTTTCCCGTTGTTTAGACGCCTCAAGTCTTAAAACCGAGCACATTGTCGATATAGTAGGTGACTACCTTAACCTTCTCTTTTTTAAAACAGACTTAGGCATGCATGTGGACTTGTCGCTCCGGGATATTAATGTCATTGATCATATTGAACGATCTGGTATCCCCGAGTTTGAAAAACTCCTTTCATCCAATAATTTCGTGGAGGAAGACGAGGTGGAAAGGAAAAATGCAGAACTCTTCAAAGTCAAGTACGATCGAAATTTACGTATCGTAGAGTTCAAGGGCAAAGACGTGGAAGTTTTTGACCAAGACGTCCATTTAGATATGTCTGCGCTCAAGTTTGTCTTATCGCGCAAGTCTTTGCTCAGTATCTTGAATTTTGTCCTCAACACCTTTGCCGATCCGACTGCAGAAGCTACACCTGCAGATGAAATCAAACATATCGATCCTGTAGACTCAGTTGTGCCGCAAAAAATCAACGTCGTGGTCAATCTCGATAGTGTTTTCGTTGTATTGAATGAGGATGGTATCAAATTGGCCACTTTGCAATTGAGCACCGCGCTGTTCACCGTATTCCTCCTTCCAGAAGCCATGGAGGTGAGGGGAAGGTTGG
Organism: Australozyma saccharicola; assembly: GCA_030569455.1. Lineage (NCBI taxonomy): Eukaryota > Fungi > Ascomycota > Pichiomycetes > Serinales > Metschnikowiaceae > Australozyma > Australozyma saccharicola. The sequence continues at coordinate 42,338 of JAJMKW010000014.1, forward strand.
GAGCATTATCTCTTTTTGATGATTCAAACCATGGGCTGCCACGTGACTCCATGTTTAGATCTTTAATTAGTATAGAAGGTGATAATCTCGCCGAGTTTACTTACAAAACATACGATGGGGCTTCAAACAAGCACTTGTATCAGAGTTCGATTGAATTTGCCACCGCTGCCACAAAAGTGAATTTCGTGGAGGATGCTTTTTTCAAAATTTTCTCTTTCTTGAGTAAATTTCAGAAAATGAAGGCTATTTACGATACCGCTCGTGAAGCTGCCATCAATCAAGCCAACCAATTGGATAACGCTAATCAAATTAAAATGGATTTCTTGGTGAAAGCGCCAATAATACATTTTCCTAAGTTGATTGATCCAGATTTGGAGGAGGCCTGTGATGACTTGGTTGTAGAGTTAGGTGATTTATACCTCACGAATGATTTCGTCGTGCATGAAAACACTCTTCACAATATCATTCGAAGTGGCATCAAAAATGTGAATGTTTCGTCAAGATTGAATTTCGAAGATATCGTCCAAAGGGCTAAGATCATCCATGATTTGGATATCAATTTTGAGATTGATTATGTGGACGAGATGGTTGAGGATGTTCCAACGTGTAAGGTGAAAGCTTCCATGCCAGAAGTCGATATGGAATTGACGGAATTGCAGCTTCGCTATATCTACAACTTACAGAACCTGATAACTTCAGTCATGAACTTCGCTGAAGATGACGACGCTTTAGAGGATATTGAAGAGGATGCTATTAATGCAAATGCCGCTATGAAACATAAGGCCAGGGCTCTTAACCGTACAAAATCCTCACGTTCTCAGAAGTCTAGTGGTAGTAAAAAGAACGACAGCGACAGAGAGGGAGATGGAGACTCTTTGATCGAAATTTTTCCTAAACACACTAAGTTTGCTGTCGATTTTGATATTCCGTGTATCTCCATGACCTTATTCAATGGAACGGAAGCTCTCCAAGACTTTAGCACTAAAAAATTGACCACCCTCGCAGTCAACAAGTTGATAATCGCATTCACAATGACTGAAGATACTCATTTTAACGCGCTGTTATCGGTAGCGTCGTTCAACGTTAATGATGTTCGCGTGGGTACTAAGAATTGCTTTACGGAACTCATTCCTCAGGTTCAGAATGGCAAAGACCAATTGTCTGTGCAAATTTCGAGTCTGGGAGAAGGAACGAATCGTAATAATTTGGTGATGTTGTCCTTGGAAGAACCCAAAACTGTTTTGGCTATCGACTTCCTATTTGAGTTGCAGGCTTTTGTCAATACAGGCTTTGTCCTTGACAGTAGTCTTTCTAAGCAAAATCCAAGTTTAACAGGGGAAATAGGTGATGAGCAGGACCTGGCTATTGCTGCAGATACTCTTCTGGATGCGTCGTTGGAATCTGGGGTCGAAAAACCCGCGGTCTGGGGTATTTCTCTCAATATTTTCAAGCCTTCAATAATTCTTCTTGCAGACTCGACCAAACCAGACACTGAGGCTTTGGTCTTCAAAGTTGAGGAGATCCTGCTTCTGAGCCAAAACATTGTATCTTTGGTGGTTAATAAGGTTGGCATGTTTGTGGCACAGATGGACAAATTTGGAGATCAGAGAATGCGTATTATTGATGATTTCCTGATTTCGTTTGCTCTTGATGCACGTGGAACTACAGCTCAAGAGCTCCAAACCAAGATCCATCTCTCTGTGGATCCGCTTCTATTGCGGATTTCTCTTAGAGACATCAGACTTGCCATGAAGATTTTAGATCGCGCAAACATGTACTATGCGCAAGTGCAAAGTCGAGAAAACCGAAGATCTGTTAGTGGTGATTCTGATGACGACAATTCAGAAGCTCGGGAGAAAGATCCCTTCTCCCAAGAGTTTAAGCGCAAGTTATCTGCTTACGCACCAAGCACAATCTCAAGTTTCGTCTCCCACAAACTGAAGCCTAAGACCATCAATACCTCTACAAAAGATTTACTGAACATTTTGGTGAAAGCTGAGGAACTCGAAGCGTCTTTTGGCGGTGCACGTCTTGTCCTTATTGGAGACGTGTATGAGCTTCCTGTAGTAGATGTGGGACTTCGGCCATTTGAAGCTCGAGTGCAAAACTGGTCCACGGACCTAAACGCCGAGGTTCATATGGAATCATATGTCAATATCTATAACTACGCCAAGTCCGTGTGGGAACCATTTTTGGAGCCCTGGCCTGTGGCTGTTTACGCCGCCAAAACCCATACACCCTCTGAGTGCATTGCTGTAGAAGTTGTTTCGCGAGAATTGGCCCAATTGACGTTATCCTCGAGATCTGTGGCTCTTCTCTCTCAGATCTCAGAGTCTTTAAGTAAAGAAGCGCCACCAAAGGCAAGAGAGGAAGTAACACCTTACGTAATCCATAACGAAACTGGTTACGATTTGGAAGTTTGGATCGATCGAAATGATGGCTCTCAAGATAATAAGCGTGTAGTGACCAATAATGGTAGCATCAATTGGGAGTTTGAGGATTGGCGAACAATCCGTGAAAATTTAGATACCCATAATGATCAGGACTACTTAGGAATTCGGTTACTTGAGTCTCGTTACGATGTTATTGAACATGTTATTGCAAGTAGCGACGGTGAAGAGGTATATATGTTGCAGCCCCCAACAGAGGGAGGTGTGCATAACCGTCTTCTATGTGAAATTACTCTTCGAAGTGATAATATCAAGGAAATTTGTCTCCGGTCAACAATGTGCATCGTGAACAATGCCGAAAGTGCAATTGCTGTTGAAGCTGTTGACCCGAAAAACTCCATCGTAGGAGAGTTTATTGTAAATCCTGGCCAGCGGCGCGCGTTGCCCATAGATTTAGTCTATAGAGACACATTTAAGATCAAGCCATCTATGAACACGCAATTTAATTGGTCCACGGAAAATTTTGATTGGAACAAGCTAATTAAAGGTGGAATTGCGCTCAGCTGCTCAACTGTGGGCACCTCTGAACTGTCATACTACTACTTCCAAGCAGACGCAGGGTATGATCTGGCCGAGCCGCTAGCAGCCATTTATCCACACATGGACGTGATTATTTCTGCGCCAATTGAGATCGAGAATCTTCTACCTTTCGATTTGGACTTCCGTCTTTACGACAAGACGGCTAAACGTGACTGGAGCGGAAGTATCGCTCGCGGGGAAAACACGTACGTGCAAGTTGCAACACTTCAAAGTCTTTTACTTTTAAGTGTAGAGCCTAAGACACCAGGATTTGGCAAATCCGAGTTCGCTATCATCAACGCACCCAAGAGCAGCCAGTTCACGCGTGAAATAACCAGTAATGTGCGCCACGAAGATGGTCAGTCTGTAGAGCTTAAGATTAGTTACCCGGCTAACAAGAAGCTGCAGAACAGTATCAAGGTTGCCATTTCGGCACCGTACGTGGTTCTTAATCGTACGGGCCAGACGCTTGTGCTTTGCGATAGCACTAAGCCGCTGGCATCTATCAGCGTCGGAGGCAATGACCAGGGTAACAAGCCTCATATGTTTTCGTTTCTCGACAGCAGCAACTCTTCTAGTCGTGCATTGGCGCGTGTTGGAGGGCTGTCATGGTCAAAACCTATAAGTTTTGACGCTATTGGTAAGTTCACTGGAGTTAGTGCTCCCCGTTCCGATAACAAACACCAGGAAATGAATTTTGGCGTATCTGTGACTGAAGGTGAGGGCAAATACAAGCTTACGCGTGTGGTGACATTTGCACCTCGGTATATTGTGCGGAACAGTCTTTCTGAGGCCATTCTCGTGGCTGAAAGCGGAAGCACCACCCAACATGAGCTTGGCGCCAACGACGTGCTTCCATTGTACAACTTACGTACAGGTGGTGTGAAGGCCATTATTGTCAAGTTCATGCATGAGGGTCGTCTGTGGTCGTCGCCGTTTACGATTGACGATATTGGGCAAACATTCTTGAAGATCCAAAAAGAGAAGGTGGGCCAGATTTTGATTAAAGTGAATGCAGTGACTGAGGGAGCCACCATATTTATTCTGATTCAAGACGCAAATTCTGAATGGCCTTTCCTGATAAAAAATTATACAGATACTGATTTTTACGTTTACCAAGGAAACCCAAATGTGAACGCTAACAATGAAGTTGTCAAGAGCGATGTGAATTATAAACCAATCTATTATAAGGTGCCTGCAAGAAGCGTCATGCCTTATGCTTATGATTATCCAAATGCGGTCGTGAAAAACATGATTGTAAGGGCTCATGGTCGCGAACGTATGGTTAACCTCGCCGAAATAGGAACCCTCAAGCCGTTCCGTCTTCCACCTCTCCTGCAAGACGATACCCAAATTATCGTCGATCTCAATGTATGTGTTAGCGGTCCGACGCAATCTTTGGTTATTACGAAGTACGATCCAGCACTTAGCTTATACAAGCTTCAGGATCTGTCGCAAGTAGCCGATTCCAGCAACAACTTATCACAGTCACAGTTTGCGGCACAGGAAAATGACGAGAATTACCATATCAAAATCGTCACACGGCTTGAGGGACTTGGTGTCTCACTTATTAACGCTCGCTTGCAAGAGCTATGTTACGCGTCTTTCCGTGGCATAGAATTCCGCTATAACGAATCTGATTTACTCCAGAACTTCAGTGTAAAGCTCAAATGGATTCAGCTTGATAATCAACTCTTTGGTGGGATCTTCCCAATCATTATTTATCCTACAGTGGTGCCTAAATCTGGTAAAGAAATGAACAGCCATCCCTCCTTCAGCGCTTCTGTTTGTCGTGTCAAGGACGATACACATGGTGTGTTGTTCATCAAGTATGCCACGTTATTGTTGCAGGAGATGTCTATAGAGGTTGATGAGGACTTTTTGTTTGCTCTCATTGATTTTGCCAAGTTCCCGGGCGCAAGTTGGAACGTTGAGACCGAGGATAAGCTCTGTGATGATGAATTGGTGCTTCCTGAGCCTCGGAACACGTTTGAAACAAGTGACATTTACTTTGAGGCGCTTCATTTGCAGCCCACATTGTTAAACTTGTCATTTGTCCGTACTGAGCGTTTAAACGCTGAGGATAAGCCAACAGCGCAAAACACGCTTATGTTCTTTGTTAATATGCTCACTATGGCAATTGGAAATATAAACGAGGCGCCAATTTCTCTTAACGCGTTGTTCATCGAAAATATTCGTGTTCCAATCCCAATACTTTTGGAATCCATCCAAACCCACTACGGCCAGTCGTTTATTTACCAGCTTCACAAGATTCTTGGTTCGGCAGACTTTTTGGGTAACCCAGTGGGACTTTTCAATAACATTTCCTCCGGTGTGTTAGATATCTTTTATGAGCCTTACAATGGCTTGGTCATGAGTGACCGGCCACAGGAAATTGGAATTGGCTTGGCAAAAGGTGGTCTCTCTTTCGTTAAAAAATCTGTTTTTGGTCTTTCTGACTCATTTGCCAAAGTTACGGGTTCCTTGGCTAAAGGTCTAGCCATCGCCACCATGGACAAGAAGTTTCAGGAGCGAAGACGTCTTAACCAGCGCCGTAATAGACCCAAACATGCACTTTACGGGTTTAAGAGCGGTGCAGACTCCTTTTTCGAATCCATTCTGTCTGGTGTCACGGGAATTGCCTCGGCACCTTTGGAAGGAGCCAAAGCCGAAGGGGCTGGTGGATTTTTCAAAGGCTTGGGCAAAGGTTTTATTGGATTACCTACAAAAACAGCGATTGGATTTTTTGATCTAGCCAGTAACGTCAGTGAAGGAATAAGAAACACAACCACTGTTTTCGATACAGACGGTCTTGAAAAGGTGCGCCTTCCTAGGTCCATTTCTTACGACCAAGTGATTCGGGCTTTTTCAACTCGTGATTCCCAAGGTCAGTTTTGGCTTAAAACATTAGACGGTGGCCGGTTCTTGAGCCAGACGTACTTGGCGCACATTGTGTTGCCGGGAGAAGAAAAGGCCGTTTTGGTGACTTTTGAGTTCATTCTTTTATTCCAGATTAATACTATGGAGATTGTGTGGCTTGTTTCATTCGAAAGAGTTAAGACTATTTCTTTGGAGTCGACCGGTGTAAGCATTATTTTGAAAAATGCCGATGGTCCATTCATACCTATTCCGGAGAAGAAGAGCAAAATGTTCATTTACGGAAAAATTAGAGTTGCTGTTGACCAATACAACAAGCATTGTCAAGTGGAGCTTTAGAATGCTTAGCTAGATAATTTTATCAATATTGTATTGATCAGTATGTAAGTCGAATCATTATATCTTTTCTTGTTATTCCCCATAAGTATCTTCTTTATTTTCATTTCTTTTCACTCGATTACTTTTGACTAAAGGCAAGTGGTGTCTCTCCGGTTCTCAGTTTCAAATATGCCATAAACGCCAGAGGCTCTTCATAATTACAGAATTGAAACTTCAATTTTAATATTGAGACATAAGAATCTGCAGTCTTCACCACGACCTTGTTGTCAATTAAAGCAAAATCCCCAGGTTTCGTGAGTCCTTGTGGACCCGTAGTTTCCTCATTAAAACCTTCAAAAATCACCTTTGCTGGCTCTGTTCTACGAACTTTCTTTTTTGTGACATCGACTGCTTTGAACGAAAATAGTGGTCCCAACGCGTCTTCAAGTCGACAGATCTGGCGGCTGGTCATCTTATGCCAATAAATCTCAGCCAACCCAGGCGGGATCTTTGGTGCGAGAGAGTATTTTTCCAAAGAAGATATTATTGAAGGTTTATTTAGGTTTTCGTTCAATATCACATCCTCTAGTAAGTCTGCACCAACCACAGCTAGCCGATCACGGAGGCTCGTGAAGTTTTCTCTAATTCCTATCTCCACGGGCTTCGATTGTCGGAGGATATCACCATGATCAAATTTAGTGGGATGTAGTGTTTGGACTGAAACACCAGTGGTACTGCAATCATTCATCAAGGCGTACTGAATTGGGGACGAGCCACTGTACTTTGGAAGAAGTGACGGATGAACGTTGAGACCGCCAAGACGGAGCGAAGAAAGAAAGCTTCTGGGAATTAGCTTACCAAAAGAGACAGCCACTGCCAAATCATACCTTTTTTCCGAAAATTCGCTAATTTGCTGGCTGGTATCTACCCTATATACGTTAAGGCCATTTGTTGTACCGTATTCACCTACTGGCACGTCAATGAAAGTTTTGAGTTTTCTTCCCGTTGGTTTAATGGACCTTGTAAACACATCAATTTGGGATATTAAATCATTCCTCGATTTCATAGCCATTAGCCTAGTCAATGAAGCAAGACTAAACATATCAGAGCCAAAGAAGGCGAGTCGTAGTTTCTGCGTAGGCCCAGCCATGTTATAATCCCTTTTTTGGATCAATTGTAAAATTTCGCCTACTCACTAATAGACCTTTCAAAAATAAATAGGTGAAACTGATGAGGTAGTAAATGACAGATCAAGAGATTGGCTGCGAAATCTGGGGTCTTATTCGACACCACGGACCCAACAAAAGAGCAACTAAACAAGAGTTATATAATTTTAAATTCGTAAAGAACAAATTACGCTTGATTAATTTGCAAATTTCATGGTTTTGGGTTCGTAAGATGAGCGATGAGCTCTGCGATGAGGTAGTGGGATAAGTCGATGAGGTCGATGAGCTAATTGATAGCACGAGCGGTAAAATTATACCCTAATGTAAGAAGAAATCAGTCGGAAATTGAATTAATTTTGATTCTGTTACACTCCAAATATCAATTTAATTCTTTCTATGATAAGAAGTGTAGCCCCAGTTCTCTATGCCCAAACACCATCGTCGTAAACCGGTTTCCTGAATTACATTTAACTTCAAAAGTATCGGCCATTTCCATTTTCACTCGATTTTCCCAATTCTCCATATTTCATCTGTTCTTTCATTTCCCAAATGGGCCAACCGATCTCACCTGAAACATAAACAAAGAACCGGCTTTCCTAAAAGAGAAAATCTGAAACACTTGAAAAACCTTTATAAAATACTCATAATTTACTTTCATTTACATATTTTCACCTCTATACGATTTCTTTCCAAATTCTTCAACCCCAATTGTTCCCAACTCCAATCTTCTCTATTCTTAGCGATCTACTGTTTATGAAAAGTTCACAAGACACCACTACACAATTAACAAAGTAACTTTCCAACAAGTATTGCATCCAACTGTCCCGCTCCATGCTATAATCCAATGTCAACAACTGCTCGTAAACTCTTTGTGCTCAGCTCTTGCACAGTCTTGGGACTTATCTGTGGAACCCTATACTGCTTTTCATCTTATAGTCCACAATTGGCTCTGCGGCTTGGATACTCAGCCACAAACGCCTCATTGATGGCTCTTTCTGGAAATTTGGCAGTAGCGTTGGCTGGACCTCTTTCAGGCGCCTTGGTGGATCGCAAGGGTTATAATCATCCGCTCATAATCGGAGTAGCAGGACTCCTACTAGGGTACGTAGGATTAAGAGAACAATATGTCCTGCTGCGTGGCAATTTAATGTACTCGTGTCTTTGCCTCTTTATGGTCGGCTCTGGACTGACGTTCTTGTTTCTGGTGTGTCTAAAGTGTAGCGCTGTGACATTCCCTCAACATCGAGGTATGGCTACCTCTCTTCCTTCTGCCATGTATGGACTACTGGCCATGTTCTACTCTATGGCTGCATCTTCGCTTTATCCCGGTGATACACTGGGCTTTTTATACTTTCTTCCGCTCTCTGTGACTGTAATATTCATAGCCTGTGCACCTATCATCATGACATGCGAAAGCAGACGTACTGCAGCTCCACGAGTTGTTCTGGTGCTTGAGCCTCTAGAAATGGCTTCTTTACCAGCTTTCGGTAAATCAGGGAAGTTCGGAGTCCCTCTGAAAGCTTCTCATTTGCCAGGAGCTTATGAAGGTACTGAAGTGTCAGACCAGTCCCTTCTCTTATCGCCACGCTTTTGGCTCCTTTTTATCATCACCGGTTCCATGGCCTCTATTGGCCAAATGTACATTTATTCTGTCGGTTACATGGTGAAGGCGCTCATTTTCATTCAATTGGATCTTGCCTCTGACCTTTCTCAAGAGACTTCCATAAATACGTTTATCCAGGGTGAACAGAGCCTACAAGTTGCGCTTTTATCGACTGCGAATTGTTTGGGGCGGCTAGTGGCAGGATTCCTGGGTGATTTCGTACGTCACAAGATGCGTAAACCTCGTAGTTGGCTTCTTTTCGTTCCGGGTTTTGGTTTTGCACTTACCCAATTCATGGCTCTTTCCATTCTGGATTACCATAGTTTACATGCCGTTTCCTCTATCTCTGGGTTCATGTATGGCTTTACGTTCTGCATTTTGCCTATTATAGTAGGAGATGTATTTGGAATGAGCAACTTTTCAAGAAACTGGGGACTAATGGGATTAGCACCAATTATTCCAAGTAATTTGTTTACCTCATTATTTGGTATAGTCTACGATTCGAACTCTATTGTATCTGAACTGGGGACTCATATTTGTTTGGTGGGTAATCAGTGCTATAACCTGATTTTCAACTTAAGCCTGGTTGTGGCATTAGTAGCACTTGCTATTGTTTTTGTGATTAATTTTGGAGACTCTTATCTCTCGACACGTACCATTTTGGGTCGGCGATTAGCAGCTCCTAGTTAGACCTTCATTCCTTATAGATAAACAATTGCATACACATTTAGCCTAGGTTGACAATTACATGAATTATTTGCATTTAAACAAAAATATTGAATTTTTGGGTCTCTTTCTATTTAAACCGTCCTTTTATCTTCTCCTTATCTATCATGCCGATTTCAATGGCTTGTTTCTCGTTTTAATTGTCAAATTTCCATTGGCTTCGACCCATTGAATCTCAAATCTCCTTTTAAACACTTGCCACTTGATTTCCTTCGGTAGAATATTCTCTATCCCTTTCAAGGGGTATGTGAAGTAAGCGCCGTTAATACATTCAATCATGATCTTACTCATCCGCTCTAGGCCAAATGACATGATAGATAAAGTTGCAATATCATTTTCTTCTTTGAAAGCTTTCATCCAATAGTAGTAGTCGTCTGTAACCCACGCTTGAAGAAGCCTATATAGGTAAATATTCTTTTGAATGTCTAGGTGCTGAAAGAACAAATTCATCGCTCCATTACTATCAAGATTACAATGGGAAACATGCAAAATTAATAGCGAAACAATTTCTGTCTTTTCTTCGGGATCTAGGAGCCCCGTGGCATTGTTAATTAAGTATAGAATGCTAGCAACGTATGTCTCGAATTGACGACATTTTGCACCGACACGGACGGAAAACATAAATACTTTTTTACTAAATTCATTTGGGCGGTGCGACATAAGTGCCTCGCGCAAAATACGGAGTTTACGAAGTGTTGAAGCCACTTCAGGCCGTGGATCTTGTCTATCCGCAATAAAACGACCTCCTGATCGTCCCAATTGATCATTTTGAGTGACTTTACCGTCAATATTCATATTTCGAACCCGATTCTCATTTTCTTGTAACTGAAAAGAGGTATACGCGTTGACAATCTCGTCAAAGTACTCTATACGCTTCTTTTCGCTACTTTGAAGCGTCGTATCACCTTTGCTTGCGAGACCGTAATCTTTGGAAGACTTGGCTGGTGTTGTGTTAAAGCGAGCACGTCGCAGCTCCATCTTTTTAGCTTCATTCTGTTTCCTGCCAAACTGGGACATTACTCTATCTCTTTTCTGGAGAGTGAGCTGCAATTGTTAAAGCCAATTATACGGAATCGAGACACCAGCGATTCTTCTCAATCAAGTCAGTATATTGAACAAATCTGCAATTGATACAAAGATGTTATACTTATGAACGAGTACAAGGTAATGAAGACTAGTAATAGAAGGTGGGAAACACACCAAAGAAAGAATATTCGGACAGTCTTTTTCGAATTTATTTATTCCTTTTTCTTTTTTGTTCTCGGTTTTTGTTTATGTTAACCATGTACTGCTAATTTCTTTCAATGTCTTGTTTAAGTTCTGGTTCCTACCCCATATTCTATATCTACCACCAAAGTTACAGCCACAACGACAGAAAAATCTCGATATTATAATAGAAGAAAACAATATTCTTTACAATTGCTTTGAAACGCATATACTTACGGAAATTTTCACTCAAAAGGGACAAAGAATCCCTAACACACAAGAGAACCTTAAACAGACCATACAACCTTTAACAGACACGATCCGTTGAAAATGGAGATTCTGCCGGATGCTTATAAGATTGACGATATCATGTCGGGCCGAGTGGCTCCAGAAACGCTCTACTCCGAGTTTGACATGCTCAAAGCAGAGATTAATCTTCTTCGAAATGGAATGTCCCAATTCCTAAAAGCTCTAGCCACAATCCCTGAGGGAAGAGGCCAACAAGAGTATTATACGCAGTTAGCCGAACAGACGCAGAATTTAAAGGTAGCCATTAAAGAATATTGTGTGAAGTATAATCGACTAGTTGCGATCATTAACTTAGCTCAGATCAAGTTAGGTCAAGACCCAGAACCTGTAAGGGCGGGACAACTGCCGAAAAGAAAGCGTAGTTCGATGTCAAAGACATGAGGATGTGAATAATAATGAAGAAAGTCTGAAGATTTACGGGGAACTTGAAATCGTGTTGATTCTGCAGTAGTCCTCTTTCCTCTTCACTGTTAGTTGGAACGTATTACTCAATACACCCTGAGTATATCATTTGAGACTATATCATCACGGCGATGGATTTAGAATTTATGAGATTCTACAGGCGATATAAAAATACCATGTCGCTTTCTTTGGAAAGTATAGATTATGCTCGTCTTTGAAAGTGACGAACCCCAAGAACCCACAAAGTGTATACAAAACAAGACAAAAAAGGAAACAAAAAAAATTAAAATGTGAAAGAGAACTCCTAAATTTCCATTCCAAATGCTTTAATTATCAAGGCTGATTACTTTTCGGGATCCCGCTTGGGGGGGTTACCCTGAACTGACTCATACCATGTATGTATATAACACCGTTGAAATTTCCAAGTTGATCTTATCGACAATCCACTTTCAAGACTAGAAACTTCGCTTAGATTAGCTCAAAAGGTTGAAATAGCTTAAAGTATTAAAAGTCTAATTAGGACAGTGCTCATAACCCAAAAAATATATAAGTACTTACCCACTCTCAACCTCAAGAATGTCCCAATTACTTAAAGACACTTTCAACAGGTGTAAGGCGGAAAATAGAAGAGCCCTTGTTAACTTCGTCACCGCTGGTTACCCTACTATTGAAGACACCGTGCCAATCTTGCTTGGAATGCAAGAAGGTGGTGTTGACGTGATCGAGTTGGGTATTCCCTTCTCTGACCCAATGGCTGAAGGTCCAACTATCCAGGTTGCAAGTACTATTGCTTTGGAAAACGGAATCACTGTTTCCAAGTGTTTGGATCTTGTCAGACAGGCAAGAGCTGCTGGTGTCAGTGTTCCCATCATTTTCATGGGCTACTACAACCCACTCTTGAAGTACGGTGAAGAGAAGTTGATTGCCGAGTCTGCCGAAGCGGGCGCCAGTGGTTTTATCATTGTTGACTTGCCACCTGAGGAGGCTATCAAGTTTAGATCCACTTGCACCAAGTACGGTCTTTCCTACGTTCCTCTTGTCACTCCAGCTACCACAGACGCTCGTTTGGAGGTTTTGGCTAAAATCGCAGACTCCTTCATCTATGTGGTCTCTCGTATGGGAACCACTGGTTCTTTGGCCCAGGTTTCTTCTGGAATTGCCGAATTGTGTGATCGTGTAAGAAAATTCTCCGGTGATACCCCATTGGCTGTTGGTTTTGGTATTTCCAACAGAGACCACTTTTTGACCGTTGGAAAGGCCGCTGATGGTGTTGTCATTGGTTCTAAAGTTATTACAGTTTTGGGCGAGTCTCAACCAGGAACTCGTGGTGAAACTGCTCGTGCTTTTGCCAAATCTATCTTGGGTGACGACTACAAGCCTATTGCTCCTCCAGCTTACGTGCCACACACTCCTTCTGGCAAAGAAGCTGGCGACAATGTTGCTTTGGAGGAAGAACGTAAATACAACCCTCGTTTCGGTGATTTTGGTGGTCAGTATGTCCCAGAAGCCTTACACACTTGTTTGGCTGAATTAGAGAAAGGTTTCGAGAGCGCTGTAGCTGACCCTGAGTTCTGGAAAGATTTCAGAAGCCTTTACCTGTACATTGGCAGACCTTCTAGCTTACATAAGGCTGATCGTTTGACCGAACACGCTGGCGGCGCCCAGATTTGGTTAAAGAGAGAAGACTTGAACCATACAGGATCCCATAAAATTAACAATGCTTTGGCTCAGGTTTTGATTGCTCGTCGTTTAGGTAAAAAGAGAATTATTGCCGAAACAGGTGCTGGTCAACACGGTGTTGCTACTGCCACAGCATGTGCCAAGTTTGGTTTGGAATGTTGTGTCTTCATGGGAGCCGAGGACGTCAAACGTCAAGCATTGAATGTTTTTAGAATGCGTATTTTGGGTGCTAAGGTTGTTGCAGTTACCAACGGAACTCAAACTTTACGTGACGCTACCTCTGAAGCTTTCAGATACTGGGTTTCTCATTTGGAGACTACCCATTATGTAGTCGGCTCAGCTATCGGCCCACACCCTTACCCAACTCTTGTTAGAACGTTCCAATGTGTTATTGGACAAGAGGCTAAGGAGCAATTTAAGGAGTTGAATGACGGTCGTTTGCCTGATGCAGTTGTGGCTTGTGTCGGTGGAGGTTCTAACTCCACTGGTCTTTTCTCCCCATTTGAGAAGGACTTGTCTGTGAAAATGTTGGGTGTTGAAGCTGGTGGTGATGGTGTTGACACGAAAAAACATTCTGCCACCTTGACCGCCGGTGTTCTTGGTGTTTTCCATGGTGTCAAGACCTATGTCTTACAAGACGCTGACGGACAGATTACTGACACTCATTCTGTGTCTGCAGGCTTGGACTATCCTGGTGTTGGCCCTGAACTTGCCTTCTGGAAGAGCACTGGCCGTGCTGAATTCATTGCTGCAACCGATGCGCAAGCTTTGGAGGGGTTCCGTATGTTGTCTCAATATGAGGGTATTATTCCAGCTTTGGAGTCTTCCCATGCCATCTACGGTGCTGTCGAGCTTGCTAAGACCATGAAACCCGATCAGCATATCATTGTTAATGTTTCTGGAAGAGGTGATAAGGATGTTCAGTCTGTTGCCAAGGCATTGCCTGTTTTGGGAGAGCAGATTGGATGGGACTTACGTTTCGAGGAGGATCCATCTAAGTAAATATTTTAGTTTATTCTTCAATTAAAATTTATTAGATGTTTCTCATATACGTCTGTTGTAAGCTAATATTAAGCGTCTTATGCTGATTGTGAGATAATCGACAAACCTGTGCGACGTATTACTAAATTTGGCTAAGATATGTAGTATATGATACAAAATGTATTATGCAAAGCAATTTCGAAATGTTTATGCAAAACCTCCTTTTTTCTTCTTCTTCCGACGGGGCCCCAACTGGCTAGATCTCTTAAGTGATTGAGACCCGCCAACCTGGGAAGAAAAGGGCTCGCTCCCCAAGCTTTCCTGTGTTGATTGAAATTGAGATATGAAAAGAGTGTCAGACTCTTGCGACTGTTCTTGTGACGATTGTGATGTCTTTATTTTCAGTGATGACTCTTGTTTGCTAGAACCATTGGAACCAACCCTTGGTGTGGAAGTGACTTGAAATGCTTGTGAACTTTGTGTAAGTGCACGATGCAAAAGACCTTTTTTTCCTTTGGAATTCTGTGTTTGTACTTGTGGCTGAGATTGTGCTCCATTTTGGGTTTGTGATCTAAAGGACTCAGGCTCGTGGGCCGGCCATTCACCAAAGATATCCTTTAAATCCTCAGAACAACCTTCAAGCTCTTTTGTAATTAATTCTTTATGCCGTTTTGCAATGTTGGTACAGTGGGCTCGAATCATACACAGCGCTAGTATCACTGCGACTTTGGCCCTTGCAGGATCTTCTAATTTCAAAATGTTGTCATGAATAAACTCAGAGGAGACAGAACTGTCTAAAGATCCTTTCATAAGGGTAGAATTCCCGAATTCTAACCGCCCGCCTTGATCTTCACAGTATTCGTTAAGTTGATGAAGCATCGAGTCAAACTCCTTGAGGTTTGTCACATCTGTCGGGATATTCTCTGCAAGTGATGCCAACGTGTGATACTGAGGGTATAGAGTACCTGTAATCTCCAGGTCAGCATTTTTCTGTTCGTTGGTATCTTCCTCTTGGGGCTCCTGATCATGAGTGTTTTCTTTGTTGAAGAAGGTCTTCAACTCCGAGCCGAGCTCGAACGCGTAATTTTGAACAACATCAATTTGTTGACGAAATTCAAGTTTGGAATTAGTATTTGAATCGGTAGACATAATCTGGAGGTCTGCTATAGTCGTGTCCTCGACACCATCGCTAGCTGTAATCATTTTTTGGGAAAATCCTGAACTTTCAGATGCACCAGAAGCGGGCTTGACAGCAATTTCCAAAGTATCTTTTTCAAAATCACAATTTTCTTCTGTTGAGTTTGGATCAAGAAAGTATTTGTATACGAGATCAAGTTCTCTTGCAGAGAAGATTCTTAATGGTTTAAACGGCTTCGAAGTGATATTCTTATGCATGGAATCGTCAGTTCGCACTTTTTTATTCTTCGAGGTGCATAGATTAAGGAATTTGACCTCGGCATCGCAACTGATCTCAATGCAATTAGCAAGTGGAGATAGATCGTCGGCTTCAATCAATGACTCTGCTACAGAAAGGTGTGCGACACCACTGCTATCACTCATGTATAAAACAAATGGATCAAGAACACTACATGGCCTTCCGTCTACTGTCCCGAAGGTGTATGCAATAATAATGGGCGTTTCATGTGAATAAACAGACAATGTGTAAGTTCCAGACTTATTTGAGCACACTGAAAGTTTAAGAGATGCGTCTGAATCATCCAAATAATGTTTCCAAGAAAGTATACGTTTGAAAGGGGCCTCCAGCGTGGTCAGGAGCCATATGAGTTCTTTAGAGGTGAACAAAAATATGTTTGAGTTGACAATCGCCACGTCTTGAAAATGTGACCAATAATGCGTTGTAACCAATTTTTTTACCACCCTTTTTCCCATGTCATCCGTATTCATTTCGATATAATGCGCAGATTTTCGGGAGAATAGAATAATGTAGTTCGCATCTAGAGGCCAGCAAACACGCTTCCATGACGACCAGTCCAGCGGGGCGTAAATAGAAGGGTCAATTTCTGATAATAACTCGTGCTGGTAACCTTTTTTTGTGCGCTGGAACTTGTACATCGTTATAACGCCTCGTGTATTCACGAAAGCGAGACTTGATGTATTGAATACAACCTCTGACCACTCTGAGCCGGTATTTTTTATGTTGAATTCCTTACGTACGTTAATACGGTTTTTTTCAAGATCCCACTTTACTGAAAAGATGCAACACTCGCCATGACCGCGCACAGCGAGAAGTTTACCATCGGCGCTTGCCACGATATGCTTTACCGGCCAAGAAATTTGCAATTCAAACCCGTGTTTTTCACAAACGTAATCGATGGGTAATTTTTTCAGTTTCTCCATGCTTTCTGTATCGAAAATATTTCGTTTCTTTACTAATAGAGGCATAACTTTAAGTTTGCCTGATCCAGTAATAAAAGCTGTCGCTTGTAAAGTAGACGAGGATTTTGTAAAATCTAGCAGATTCAAGGCGTCATAACAATAGGCCATATCCGACAGTCTATCTGTTCGTAGCTCAAAAATAATTGCAAGTTTACCAGTTGTAGGGTCTAATGCGATGCCATCTCTCAAGGGTCTAGCCTCAATTGCAAGGCTGGCAGCCACATCCTCAGGAACATCGACATCATTTGGATGTCTATGGTGGGTACTGTAAACACTCAATTTAGTGTCTATATCTTCAGGGGGAATTCCAGGTGCTAATGTTCGAGATGAGTGCTCGATGAGATGGAGATGAGGACCACGATCTCGTAGCCTTGGGAACTTTAGAAAAGGACCCAGATGCGACGGTAGGGAATCACGTGTGGCAAGGCCATTTCCCAAAACACCGTATGTCAATTGGGGGCCTAAGTTTTCTTTAGCAGGCCACATAATGGGCGGAAAGTGGATCTGATTCTTGTTTACTAGTATGAGGTGTGCAGATAAGAATACCAGAGAAGTGAAGTATATAAATAATGAGATGAATAGAGTGGAAAATATTTATTATTATTATTCAGATAAATGGCGCTTAATTTGTTCTTTTGTTCATTGTGAGTTGATGATTACCTATGATGACTGGGAGTGTTGTATGCTATTTGGAAAGAACTTGAGAAAGTCAACTAGTAATTAAGACTTTGAGTTTGAGGTGAAGATGTGAATTCACCTTAGTTTGATTATCATCTTTTGCGTTTTTAATTCATTTTCTGTGACATTGTCTGTGACATTGTCTGTTGAGATGTTGGAAGTTTTTGCTGAATGTACATTGATCTTAAACACGTTGTAAACAAAATAGACGAGAGACAAAAGCAATAAAAGTGATGCGAAATTGCCTTTTTTCTCAACTATTAAATTTTCTCCAGAATTAGAAGAAGACCTTGTCTTGTACCATTCTTTGGTTCTCCACACCAATACAACACTAACCACCACAAAGCGAACCTTTCTAAGAAAACAGAACGAACTGGACGTATTAAACAAAATCTCCAAAAAAATTATAAAAAAAAATTATAAAAAAAATTATCTCTTTATTCAGATTTCTACCAACTGATATAATTCATTGGCTGCAAATCTTACCTGCAGTCCTACACGTCACCACCATTTATGAACACACAAACGTAGTCTCCATTCCCAAATTTTTCAAAACAAAAAACCAGCACAGTTAAAAAATCTCCTTGTTCTCTTCATTTTCTCTCTCGATTCATCCAAAACACGTACCACGTCGTCCCTATTCTCGTCGCCCGAAGACACGCTTACGCTTCCTGTATACCTGCACTAACACGTAACTAACTTTTCAGGCTCCTCATAATCCCACCAACGTATCAACACCTTCCTTTCCACACCTTCTCCATATCACAACAATGGCTAGAAAGGGTAAAGCGAACGTGGCTACTGCTGCGGGCGCTAAGGAGAAAACCCAGTATTCGGACTCTGACGCTGTCGCTGAGCCAAAGTTCGAAGTTGGCCCTGAGAATAGACCTTACTTGATCACAGATGTTCCTCGTGGCATCACCAAGGCTCGTACCTTGGGAAAGGGCGATTGGCCAATTCTTGCCGTGTTATCCTTGGGCTGTCTTTATATCCGTATGAGCAACTTGGCGCATCCTGACTCGGTTGTTTTCGATGAGGTTCATTTCGGTAAATTCGCCAAAAAGTACGTCACAGGATCTTTCTTCATGGATGTTCACCCTCCATTGGCCAAGATGCTTTTTGCAGCCGTTTCTAGTCTTGGGGGTTTCACTGGTAATTTCGATTTCGAGAGTATTGGTGACAAGTTTCCTTCTGATGTTCCATACTACCTCATGAGAGCTTTCCCAGCCATGTTGGGCTCTGCCACCGTAATTCTTTGTTACTTGACCTTGCGCGCTTCTGGTGTTCGTCCTACTATCGCGTTCCTTACTGCTGCCTGTCTCTTGATTGAAAACTCGTTCGTAACCATCAGTAGATACATCTTATTGGACGCTCCATTGATTTTCTTCATTGCAGCTGCAATCTACGCTTTCAAAAAATTTGAGACTCAGCAACCTTTCTCCTTGGATTGGTTCCGTGCTTTGCTCTCTTGCTCAATTTCTTTGGGTTTGGCCCTTTCTTCTAAATGGGTTGGACTCTTTACTGTGGCCTGGGTTGGAATCTTGTGTGTAGCCCACATGTGGTTTTACATCGGAGACTTGAAGCAAAAGTCTTCGTTCATTGTCAAGAATGCTTTCTTCAGAGCCTCGTTTCTTTTGATCATCCCAGTGGCCTTATACATGATAATGTTCCAAGTCCACTTCACCCTACTCTCTCAAGATACTCCTGATTCTACTTTTTTTTCTAGTGCTTTCAGAGCTGGTTTGGAAGGAACTACCATTCCCGGCAGCACCGATGCTCCTATTGGATACGGATCTGTTGTTACCATTCGCCATATTCAAACAAAGGGAGGTTATTTGCACTCTCACGAACATTATTACCCAGAGGGTTCTAAGCAACAACAAATTACCTTGTACCCACACTTGGATACTAATAATGAGTGGATTGTTGAGCCATACAACTTCTCTATCCCAGATCACTTTGTTCCAATCACCCACGATACTAAAATCAGATTGAGACATGTTATTACCGGTAGAAGGTTGCACTCCCACGACGAAAAGCCTCCTGTCACTGACCGTGACTGGCAAAAGGAAGTTTCTTGTTACGGTGAGGACAATTTCGCTGGTGATGCTAATGATGATTGGATCGTTGAAGTTGTCAAGCACAAAACCCCAAAACACGCTCAAGACGAAGTTAGAGCCATTGAAACCGTTTTCAGATTGAGACATGCCATGTCAGGTCTCTATTTGTTCTCCTGTGATGTTAAGTTGCCTGAGTGGGGATTCAATCAGCAAGAGGTGTCTGCTGCTTCTCAAGGCGCTAGACCATGGACACATTGGTATATTGAGAGCAACACAAACCCAATGCTTAACGTTACTGACCGTGTTAGCTATCCTAAGCTTACCTTCTTGCAGAAGTTCATCGAGTCCCATAAGGTTATGTGGACCGTTAACCAAGGTTTGACCCTGCACCACAATTGGCAATCTCAACCTCACGAATGGCCTCTCTTATTGCGCGGTATTAATTACTGGAGCAAGAATCACACTCAAATTTACTTCTTGGGTAACCCAATTGTGTGGTGGTCTGCTACTGCCTGTATTCTTGGCTTCGTTATCCATGCCGCCATCAGCATTCTCAGATGGCAAACTGGACAAGAAGTTGTCAACTCAAAGGCTGTCTTCAACTACAACTACCAAATGTTCTCATACTTTGTCGGATGGGCCGTCCACTACTTCCCATTCTTCATTATGGGCCGTCAATTGTTCTTGCATCACTACTTGCCAGCACAATACTTTGCCATTTTGGGGCTTGGCCACTTCTTCGAGCTTCTTGCTGGAAGTTGTGCTAAGTACAGAAAGCACGCTTTTATTGGTGTCACCGTTTTCACCATCTTATCTTACTTAGCTTATACTCAGTACGCTCCTTTGACTGACGCTGGTCAATGGACCAATGGAAAGTGCCTTACCTCAAAACTCTTAGGGGGCTGGGATTACGACTGTAACAACTTCCCTGAAAAAATTCAGGAGTATGATTTGTTCACTCCAGACAGTAGTTTCACCGCATCTGAGACAATTGCTGCTTCCGAAACCCAGGTTATTGTTGAGCCTGCTTCTTCCGTTCAGAACGTCAAACAACACGAACAATCTCATGCCCCTCCTCCTAGCCAAGAAGAACCTTTGGAAGCTCCCCCAGCTGCTGAGACCCATGAAGGTAAGGTTCAATTGGACGCTCAAGGAAACGTGATTGCTCCCGAGGTGATTCCTCTGGGTGAGATGTACGACGAGGCTACCGCTGCTAAAGACGCTGAAGTTCCTGAGAAGGAGGTTGAGATTTCTCTGGTGGAAGCTGCCGCCTCTCAAGAAAAGGCTGAAGCTGCCTCAGTTGGGCAAGATGTTGTTGTTGAGAACGTGGTTGTGGATGACATTGTTGTAGAAGACTTTGTTGTAAAGGATGCTTCTCCTTCGTCTATTGACTTAAGAATTGGTGAGCAAGGACAGTAAATGTATAGATAAAATTTTGTGTTTATTAAGATAATGTTTTGTATTTTGACAAATTGAACATTTATTAAAAATTTTCTCTGGTATTCGTCTTTCCTCACAACTTCAATATAGGTTCGACAACATGTCGATGGAAGTTCGATTATCATTTGCCATCTTTACGCCTCCGAAACATACCGGCCTTCCTAAACAAAAGAATGCGATGTTTTTCTCGGACCACTTGCATTTTCTACCCTAGTGTTACGATATTGTAGGTTAGTTTTAATGTTCAGGTAGTTAACACGTGAAGAGAGCACATATCTCGATATGAAGATTATAAGTTGTATCAATTACGAAAGCTCTTTCAAAATCATTCAACTTTTTCTTGGTTTCAACTCAGTTTAGATTCTTAATGGACGACAATGCATTTTTATGCTTTGAATCTCTTCTTGACGTGCAAGAACTGAATCCAAAAACATTAAAAGAGCTTAATTCTTTTCTTTTCATCATAATTTTAGATTCTAGAAATATAATTTGGGCAATAAGTTGACGAAAAAAAAAGTTTTGAAATTTTGAGTATGATCTAGAGAATCTTTCAAAACTCAATAAACTCCACAATAATGCAAGATTAGACATTTTCGAGCAAATATGCTCCAGATACATTTATTTTACAAAAATGTGTTTTTATGCAATTCTGATGAGTCTTGAAAGCCTAAATATGACTTTACATCCCCTTCTTCTTGTTCGGTGATTATCCTCGATACATCTTGTTACTACAAATGCACACAATAACAAATTTCCTCCAAATTCAAATTCAGAAGAAAAAGAGAGAAAAGAAACAATAGAATAGCTAGAAATGATATGTACAGAGTGATTTGTTTTCAATAATAGGATATATACACGCGGTTACAAGATAGAGATCACCACAATAAATATTCTTTCCATAAAGTCTTCTTTCATTATGTTTACACAGGATTAAGTTATGTTTGTTCTAATATTTTGGTGCTATGTATGGGCCGTATTTGCTTCGAGTTTGTACAAAGGTTGTCATGACCTCTCCAGACCTTTAATGTAAATTTAAATGGACCAAATGACAAATTCTAGCACATTGATAACTTAACTTCATTTCAGAAGTAAAGATAATACATGTAGTAATATTATGTCAAGTTCAGCATATACTCGATGGAAAAAGATGTCTTCAACCATATTTATTGTCAGTTAAATAGTGGGATTTCTACAACATATCACTGGATATCTAGCTCAAATTGTAATTCCATTATTTAAAACTTAAACTAATTCTTTTAGAAAAACGTCGAGAAATTGAAATTGTATAGAACCAACAAATTAAATACTTTTTATTGTTGTTATATATCAACGAAAACATATGAATTTGGGCGAGGATATTTGGTGGTACAAATAGTATAACATACCCTTAATAATTGGAAGATTTACTATTGATGCGAAGTAAAATATGGAGAAAGGTTGTATTATATAAAATATTTCAACTCATGAGATAACAGGATTGGTTATAGTGTAACTGGCATTCAAGACAAAAGGTACACCTATAAATACTTTTTCTGAGTCACATCTTTTTTTAGGACCAGATTTTGAATGAAGAGTTTTATTTCAACATTTGAACCTAATATTATACTATTTTTTATCAATAAGTGGCACAAGATCAGTCGGGCCGAAACTAAATGAACAGGCAAGAAATAGCAATAGGTCTAGAATATACTTTAAGATCTTTATAAGTTTCATTAAATTTCATTAAATTATTATCTTCTGATTCCTTCGATCCATATTCATTGTCTTATTTTGTTTGAACCCTAAATCAAGCTATATTTTGCTCATTTTTTACGAAATTGGCCAGGTGCGAGTAAGGGCAATATTAGACGGCGCAACGTCTCTACACTACAATTGAGTACAAATTTAAGCGAAAATTTACCAATGTAGTAAACGCACTCTTAAATTTGAAAATGTTTTTCTAGTTTTGAAATTCCTTACGTCATCTTTTCAAATAGGTGGGGTATTACCTTTTTTTTTATCCCCAAAACTAGCTTACTCTCCCAAAAAAGACATTATATTAGAATTTTTTTGCTTGAGCATACAGAGCTGTCAAATGCAAATAAAAAAAGTGCTTTTTTATCGAAATAAAGAAAGTTTATGCTGCTTGCGATGTCGTCTTTTTAGTGCCGAATGTATTATAGTGGCAATGTTCACATTTGAAGCGAATTTTGCATCTAAATTCTTAGATTATGAAATCAAAAGAATAAAACTAACAGCAATTCGAATATAGGGCTTTTTTAAAGACATGAACCTCCATCTCTTGATGCTTGAAACCAAGACTCAAAATTGGTCTGACAAGTCGAATGAAAGGCAAATTTCCCTTTAATATGCTTGCTTATTGATTATGTCTATATAAAAGAAATCAGTGGTTAGTTTCTACGTTCCAACCGTTCGTATAATATCCCATAATGGCTCGTTTAGATTAGGACAAAAACAAAGCATATCACGCGTGGAATGAAGATCCTTAATTGAAGAAATCCCTCTTCAATTTTAAAATAAACAGACTTTTCTCTATCGTTTGATATAAAATTTGATAATTTTTGACTCAATTAGTATTTTAAATTACCGTTTGGAAGTCGCTTCTGATCTACCTTGGATTAGTTTTTCAGGGTTCCCAGCCAAAAAATGGCAAAACAAACTCCGTACACCAAAACCCAAAGATTACGTAAGCAAAGAGTGCAATGTATTGATTTAAAAGTTATATCAAAAAATCTGCAACGTTCCAAGAAGCACTGTGGTTTTTTCCTTTTCTTTTTAAGATTTTTGTGAGCCGCGTCGCTTTCATTTTTGGGTGCATTTTGCCACTTTATGGATGAAATAAGAGCGATACAAAACGGAAATTAAGAGTCTTATAAAACAAAAACATGTTTGAGTTATAAATCCAATTCATGCAACTAATTTCGAAATTTAAAGTGTCCGCCTTGAGACTAACAGATTTGAGGTGAGTTTTTCGCTATTTTTTGCAAAAAAATGGCCAAACTTACCCATATCACCGTCAATATGGATGACGTGAATATGGGCAAACGACTAATGAAAATTTGGCTTCAGAATTCAATGCAATGTCGACTTTCAGTTCCACAAGACGCCTGTGACAGACTTTGTTCTGGGATGCAAGTCTGTCCTTCCTTACCATTCAAGATACGCAATCATGCTTGGCAAAAGCATCACATGCTCATTTGCGAAGTATTGATTCTGTACGTTTTGACTCCCTCTTTGCAATGAGGTACTAGGATTTCCAAAATTATACTTTTTTGGAGTACTATCTGAACTGGTATAGTTTTGCCTCCGAAGGCCATAAAAGACTCTTGAATGAACTTTTTCAAGTGCCTTAAGGTAAATCAGACGGGCATCCGATCATGGAACAAATTGATACCAAAATGGTGAATATAGCAGAAGAACTCCGACCGGTGCGCTCTAGAGAGCGTTCGAGCCGTCGAGAAGACCCATCGAGCACCTTGGAAAGCTAGCGGCTCTTTTCAGTGCCATTCGATGGCATTGTACTTTTTTTAGCAAATGCGGTACTTTTCTGATGCGCGTGTCTTGCAGCTACACTGTGGTGTACATCTAGTTTTTAGACTAAGGCTGTATCAAGCGTGCCGTTATTTAACATGCCGAGTTTTTATTTTTCAGTGACTGGAATACGATTCAATAACGATCTAGCTCATGGAAAAAGTATTTCTTTTGCGAATTCTTGTACTTTTCTGGATGTGCGGAGGCGTAGTTTTATGGTAGTTGAGCTCTTCCCCCTTGAAAATACATCGCACCCCCGCATTTTTTCATTGTTTTGAATACCCTATTTTTAGCACATTTTTGGCCTGCACGCAGACCAAAAAACCATACATTAAAGATAAAGCAGCTCAAAATACTAAATTCATCAAATGTATGTACTTGATGAAAATTTTTTGATTCGGTAACTTCTGTTTATGACAGTACTTTGGTGCGGAGAAAAGTACAAGGACCTCTGTTTCGATAGTTGGGACGTGTACATAAACATGTGAAAGTATAATCAAATATCCTTCGCTGATACATTTTTTAGAGTTTGGAATTATCTCTTATTGGTAAAAATGCATACATATTGAACTTTAAGCTTAAATTTACTTTGATGATCAACTTCACATCCCGAAAGGCATGGCATACGTATTTTTTGGCATGGCGCAAGATTGGGTAGGCGTGGCACAGGCACGGTGGATACGCATGGCTTACCAATTGAGTTGGGATGGGCACCCAGCACGGCCAACGAAAGAAGTTATGCCCCTTCGCAAAGGACAAATCCAAAATGAGACTGTGAGGAAAGACATGAAAAAGTAAAGATTTGAAAATTTAACTATCCCATATGTATCGCCTCCCTTCCTGCCCCACGCAACTTTCTGCCCGTTACTGCCATGCCGCATTATAGGGCGCGGGAGACTACTAAAGATGTAGGCACGGGCTATTATCACACTCGGCATGGCACCAAATGGCCAAACATAACTATACCTGAAATGATATAATTTCGTTAGAGGCAATCCAGAAGAGTAAATTCAAATGGCTTTTTACCACTTTCTTCACTACGGCGTAGTCTAAAAGTGCTGAAGTCGATAGAGAAGCCAAGGCAGTTCATGTGGAATTACGACTTCCTCAGAGAAGTTATCGAAAATTAAATGAGATTTTTAGATTCTTTGGCTCAAGCGCCGTGGACTTGACTAAGCTGACTTCTAATAATGGTGTCAGACTCTGAGATATACTGACGAAAGCAGTTTTGGGGCCCTTTTAGAGGGCGCGAATTACACACTTTTCATTGAATAGCATTAAGGTTTTGTATTTGAATGTTACAAGATTGTACTTATTATTTTGGTTCAAATATTATTAACTATTTGCAATTTGTTTGGTGGCAAAAAAGTACCTCTGAGTTTGGCAATTGTATCGAGAAGTCCGAAAGTGCCCTATGCTCCCATAGGGCAAATTGCGAATGTTCAAAGTAGGCCCTAGACAAAAAATAAAACGCGCGACGCACGTTTACCCGCGAGGAGTGCATCGGAGTGCGGAGTTTATGCGAGGAAACATCCATTATAGGCAATTTTCTGCACTATTGGCCATTTAACCGCCAATTTCAAGAGGTAGAATGATTTTTTGTATGACAAAATTTTGTCTGCAGTACCTCAAGAGACTGCAGATAGACACCGTTTTAGGCGCTATACAGGACGTGCAGGACGTCAATTGAGACCCTTTTTTGCAATCTTATTTTCGTCAAACTGGTGCCAAAAATTTTAGAATTATTAATCAAAAGAACTGTCTCCATTAAATTTCAAGCTTACTCCCAATGGCGCAGACTTGACAGTTAATTTGCGTCGCAGGTTCTGTGTGCACAGCGATTTTAAAAAAATGTGGGGTCCCGTGAGAAACACAGAACTTGAAAAGTTGGTGAGAAAAAGTCTTCGGAAAAATTTGAGAGACATAAAGTTAATTACAGATTGTTTCAAATTTATTGATTAAGTGTAGCAGGGCTTCAAAATTAAACTCGAGACCTCAATTTCAAGCTTTTTTGTATGTCTACCATAACGTCGGACAACCAGGGTCAAATTCAGTGGCAAAAATTACAAATTAAGACATACATCTATCAAATATATAGCGATGAAGACCGAAAAAAGCTAAGAAATGTGCTGAAACCCTGAAGATTTACAATTTCTTGACCGGCCTCTGGCCTTTGGTATTGAGTCGCAAAACACAATCAACAGGCAAATCTAATGTAATTCGTGCATCACCGTGGTATCCATAAGATAGTCAGAAAACCATTATGTGCTTTGAATTCTCAAACTGACCCTTCATGACTGTGGCTTGGCCACTAAGCAAGAAAGAGCCGTCGAGAGCTCAGGGAGGCATGGCGATGCCCATCGGCATCGCAGAACTGCAACGAGCGCCACGCGTGCGTTGTTGTTGTTAACGCTAGCAAGTTCAATGTTTTAGACGGGCCTTCTCTGATGCTTTCAAAAGAAATGCCTTTTGAATGTGCGCATTCGCTATGGAGGCGACTACATTGTGATAGTTGTTGTCTTTGGTGGCTAGTACACATCACCAAAGGAACAAGACCGTTCGTAGCCGTCGACAGCGGTATTTGTTTTGGGCCCCATCGGGCTCGGAGAGCACTCCAGCATCACAGCTATCTGTCACCACGGACTCAGCCGCGCAAATCGCCTCCCTTCCTGCCCCACGCAACTTTCTGCCCGTTACTGCCAAACCTGCATAAAAGCAGGTCGTGTTTAGCACAGCCTGTATATAACATTTCGTGATATTTTCATTGACATACATAAACGGTAAGATAGAGTTTATTGTAAATTTGACACAGTTTATAATTTATTATGAAGTTATTTAAGCAGGATTTTTTCTTCGTTAATGCTATATTGTGGTGGTTTATTGACTTTGTACTTTACTTGTCTCATGTTTCGATGGATGTGGTGTTTTCTTAAATTATTGTTTGCAACAATGTTCAAACTTCAAGTAATTGCTAGTTTTTGATATTGAATTCCATTTTCTTTGGGTTTAGTATGCGTCAATTGCGGAGGCTTTGTTGGTAAAACTGTGAGTAGCGATGAACCTAACACATTTAAGTTCTGTTTTATTGTGGGTCTTTTGGCGTGATTAGAAAAAGGATTGTATTTGAAACACTTCCTTTAAAAGGCTATTATAAGGCTTCACCCATTGCAATTTTAACGAGTGCAACAAGGCAGAAATACCCTTAATGAGAAGTAATATATAATTGTTCGTTTTAAAGCCAATTTCAGTTTATATTGCAATTGATTTAATGATCTCTTCGAATTTTTTGCTCTTAAATTCTGTACGGTTTCCATAATACTCCATGATGACCGAAAACCAGGCAAAATTAATAATTCAGCGTAGAAGAGGATATTTTTGAGTAGAGAAAGGGAAGAAAGAATGAGGTATTCATAAATAAAATAAATCTTATGATTCTATAATTGACCTTCAGTAGTGGTTTGTGGCACGACACACCTCTTAAAATAACAGAAAAGAATCATTTATATCAGTTATAAAGTATATGGTAGAATAGAAATAATGTCGTCTCCTAATCCATTGCAGGTGAAAGTAAAACGGGGAGCCTGTTCCCGTAGTTCGCCTGATCATTCAAGGGAGCACTGAAGTCTAAAATCTCAATGTAGGTCTCGTCACAACCATCCTTGCTGTTCTGCACAGCTGCCACACATCTATCTTGATCGAAACTAACTTGCCAGATGCTGCCTGTGATGTCTGACAAGAAATCGCGCACAAAGTGTCCCGTGCGAATATTCCATAATTTAAGCATGCGTTCACTTCCAGAAACAATTCTGTGGTCGTCATGTTGGAAACAGGTGATAGCGCTGTTGTGTCTGCGCAATTTACTCAAATTCTCGCCGGTTCTAGAATCCCATACTCTCAAAGTGGAGTCGGCTGCAGCTGAGACCAAGTAATTTTCGGAAAGTTCCAAAAGTCCCACTAATGAGTTATGGCCCTCTAACGAATACAATAATTTACCTTTATCGAAATCCCAGACGTTTATAGAAGAATCCATGGATCCAGAATAACAGCGTCTGTTTTTAAAGTTGAGGGCAGTTGAATAGATCTTATCGTTGTGGCCCTCCAAGACATGCTTACAGCGGCCACCATCTAGCAAATCCCAAACACGCACAGTAGTGTCGTAGGAGCCGGAAATGACTATGTTACCGTAACCAGTGACGGATCGAACAGACTGAGTATGACCCACAAGAACTGCCACAAGGTACGGATTTTCAGGGTTCTTCAGGTCATAACATTCTGGCTCTGTGAAGTCGTCTGCGGCTGTTGTGGCAGACTCCTCTTCGTTCAGCAATGGAAGCTTCCATACGTGAAGGTTATGATCCCTTGAACCTGTGACCAAAAGAGGCACTTCTGGATACATAATTGGTTCTCCATTTTGGTCAACACCAACCTGTACAGGATGTAAAATGTCAAGGCATCTGACCGTCGACGTGTGTCCTCTAAATATGTGCGTACATCTGCCTGTACGTATGTTCCAAACACGAACGTCGCGATCAGTGGAGCCACTAACTAAGGTATTTGAAAAATATTTGAGCGCCCAAACACCACCTTCGTGACCCTTCAAAAGTCGCAAAAGTTTTCCTGTTTTGGTGGAATGCACATGGATAACTTTTCCTTCTATACCCGTAATAACCTTCTCTTCATCATGTTGAAGACATGTGACAATATTAGCGCCATGGCCACTAATACTTATGCGACGAGGCTCATACTGGTCATTCATCCATCGCTTCATAATGATATGACGTTTCTTATATAGGAGCTGAGCTAGGTTAGATGTTGGCTGGCTAAATGCGGGCAGAGTTGACCACTCATTGATAAGGCGAGTTGGGTCCGAAAGTTCACGTGTCAAATGTTGTTCATCAGTGACTAACTTATCTCTCCGAAGTAAGTTGCACCACAATTTGTTGTTGTTGACCAAATTGAACCACAGACGACAAACTTGCGACACGTTGAGAACTGAAGGCGCGTCCAAACGAGACAATACGTTAAGGGAAATCTCTAAAGGTAAGCTTGTTAAAAGATCGTGTTGTAAGCTCTTTTGAATAAACCCACATAGTGACAGTAGTTGCTGTCTTTCCAACAGGCGCATCACTTGGAACGCCAAGTTGCTTCTATTTAAAGGCAGAACAAGAGAACTAAGCTTGCTAATGAGATCTACCAATTCGCCTTGAGTGGTGGGCATTCTATGCATGTATTGATCCAACCAGTCCTGCGCAGCTGCCTTGTTTTTGGCGGCTTGAACTGGAGATGCCAGCGGAGAGGGGAGTACCAAATGCTGCGGGTTCTGATCATCCATATCAGAGACTGGAGTCCCTGCCATCAGCTCCATGGCAGTGGGGGTGCATGGATGGACAGAATCTCGTTCTGCCGGTGTGACCACAGCCATCAGAGAGATGGCAGAAGTAGGAACGGAAAACAGCGGCAAAATCGGGGCTATAGCCGAGACTGACATCGGTGTAACACCTTCAATAGCACGGCCGCTCATGTGAAGTTGTGGCATGGGATCTTCCAGTGTGGTAGATGTTAATCGGCGCTTGGAGCGATGAAGAGTATTCAAGTCTGTGGAATTGTTGGGATCAACCCCAACAGATCCCATACCGACACTGCCAATGGAAACAGCAGTGTTGATACTACCAATAATTCCAATATTGCTCATGGTGCTCATGGTACCCGCAGAAAAGGGTGCTTGTTCAGTTTCTGAGATGATCATCTCGTCACCCAGATCAGTCTGATCACCGCCTATTTCAGGTCTAGGACTATTACTAGCCGTAGCAGTGGTACGGTACCGTTTCCGAGACTCCTTATTGGCAGCACCCGTGGCATGCGAGAGCGAGAAGGGTGGAAACAGCTCTGAGGAGAACGTCTCAGCTACTTTGGCTCCAGGCTCATGTAACTTCAAATCATAAGTAGGACTTGTTTGCAGAAGCGGGTACTGCGGAGGACCCTGTGACATTATCTATTATAAGTGTATTGAAGTGGCGATTCAGGGATAATTATGATTGGATTGAATGACTAAAGAGTGAAGGGAAGACGGTGCGGGTCGGTTGATTATGACGAATAAGTTGGCAAGTATCAAAAGATGTATAGATTTTTTTATTATATGAAACTTTTTGACGTGTTAAGATGTGTTATGGAGTGTTATTCTGGATGATTTCGATGCTTGTAGGGGTTAACTAGGATATGATACAGTGTATAGAGGTGGGTTTCCAATGCCCGGTGCAGATGATATGGCCAACAAGTTAGGGAGGGGGTGGACGCGAAGAAAGTACGGAAGTAGGATAGGAAAATAGATGAAAAAAACAAAGTAATGGATATTGCGATATTCCTGATTTTTTTTCTTTATATTTATTAGGTCTTAATTTCGTTTTGGCAGTGCTTATGGCGCCTCGGACTTAGGAATGATTCTGAAACGATCTAGCTATATACGCAACATCGGTGATTTTGAATGAAAAGAAAAATAAAATAGGCTTTTTTCATTGCTATTGAACCAAGAATCGATATTTGATTTCGAAAATCAATTCCTTGTTTCGCTCTGCGGTTGTATCTTCCACATAACAATGCAACTCAATATTCATACATCATGACACAATAATTTAGCTATTTATTGTTGAAGCTCAATTTAAATCACTGTCATCACTAAAAGAGCTTTTAAACAATATGATTCTTAAGTCTCAATAATCTCTAATATTAAAATGTATGTATAAATAGGATAATGGGCGATAACCATGCTTAATAGTATAAAGTAAAGTTCGTGGTTAATAATGTCTTTTTCCAGCGGTATCAACTGTATCAACACCCCTAAGACCCTTAAAGACGGGCGTAGAAATCCGTCAAGTCATACTTTTCTCTATACTTGGCGCCATTTCTCTTGAGATGCCAAATCAAGGTTGAACTGACCAAAAAAATACCGCAGTAAATGGAGAAAAGAACCCCAACGCCCAAAGCCAGGATCAAGGGTTCGGTAACAAATGTCGCAGTAGCTGCAAGAAGTTGTCTGACCAAGTTGTTTAATGCAATACCTGTGGAACCTCTTCCTGGAAGAATATCAACAAGGTAGGTCACAATGAGGCCGATAGTAAGCATCGAAGAAAAACCGAAAATTGCTGTTCCAATCAAGGGGAAAACCCAGAACGTCTTTTTCTCCATGCACCATCCAAAAATGAGACACAGGGGTGGATAAAGAGAGACGGCAAGAACAGCATTCCAAGAAATACGGGACTCAGGAGTTAAAACTCCTCCATTAAGCTTGGCGGCTCTCTTCAAAAGTCGGTCATTCCATCTTCCTCCGAATACGGATGCGATTAAGTAAGTAACGGAGTTAGGAATATACATTAGACCAACAATGAGACTCTGAAAGTTATATGGCGCTTGACTGTATTGGTTCGACACGGCAATGTTAACAAAGTAAATTCCCGCGAAAGAAATTCCAGCAAATACGACGGCAAGGGTTACTGGCGGATATCCGAACAAAATTAAGGAATGTAATGGTCTGATGAAAATATCGTAGAGTGTGGTCGACCAAGAATTGCGTTCATCGATCTTAGACTGAACACGCGATAATTCTTTATGCAAAATGGATTTCGAGTATTGGGATTGATTAGTTGTAATTTTGGAGGCGCTTGGCATGAGTGCATCGACTGGAGTATCGTCTAAAAGATTCATCCGGCGGAAAGATGTGCTTTGAGAGAGGTTAGTGCCCATGCGTTCCAAATCTATACCCTTTTCAGAAGAGTCTATCTCCATCAATTGAACTTCCAATTGTTTTTTCAAGGCGTTTAAATCTAATTCATTAAGAAGCGTTTCGGGAAGGAATAAAAGAATCGTAAGAACATTTAAGCCACAAACAATGACCATGATCCACATGGTTCCACGCCAACCAAATCTCATGGCCACAGCACCTCCCATGATTGGAGAAATGAAGGGGCCCAAAAGGGGACCCAAATAAAATAAACCTAGCGCATTTCCACGCTCTTCTTGAACGTATAAATCTGCAATAGTACCTGCACCACAAGCTTGAACGGCTGAACCGCCGAGTCCGGCAAGAAGACGAAGGACGATTAATCCCGAAATGTTGGGAGCGAGTGCACATCCAATAGAGAAAGCAAAGAACCATGAAAAGGAAATTACATAAACGGTACGTCTTCCTATACGCTCACATAAGGAAGACCACCATAGTGGGAAGACACCAAGAGAAATTAAGTAAATACCAACCGAAACATTTGCAATAGCAGTTGTAGTATTGAGATCTCTCACCAAATCGTCAATTGCAGGTAACAAGATGGATGTTCCCATAGGTCCTGAAACTGCTGCAAATGCGACGACCAAAACAATGGTAAGTTTGACTCTATTCAGGTAATATCTTGCGTTGACCGCCTCTGGTATGACTGACCATGACAGAAGAATACCCCTTCGATTTTCTTTGGGCACGTACTCCAAAGTCTCCTTCTTCGGGGTGGTGGCCCCAGGCAGTTCATCCGTGACGGAATCAAGACTTAGGCTTCGACGCAAAGGTTCTGGGTCATTATGGATGTGAGATGAGGCATGCAGAGAGAGATCGTATGAAGCATTTGAGGAATGGAGCGACGAATGAAGCGAAGCTGTGTCACCGGGATCTCCATCGGTTTTTAGTTCCAGTTTGTTTGGTAACGACATACTGAGATCATATACGTAGAGCTCTTTGTTTTGTTTGAATAAGGAAAAAGTTTGAAACCAGCTTTCAATGCGGGCCTCGTATCTGTTATATACTTATATAGTATAGTAGCCGCTTCTGATGGTTTGTTAACCGTAATTCTTATCGCATATATGTCGCTTAGGTTTATATAGCAAGATATGCAGGTTGAGTCACGCTGGATAAGAACACTTAGTTATTTTAACTCCGGGATAAGAAAAAATTCACGTATAGACTGTAAATTATTATCGTCAGGTGTTTTATCGATTCTAGAAGAATCGATTGTTGTAGTTCGGGCGACATTTTGGCAGTTCGGGGATATTGCATATAGGCAAATAGATCCCCGAACTGCATCGACGTTATTACATGCAGGTGCAGATATGGTTGCAAAATAACCATCTTGACATGAACAAGTGACTCAAAGATTGATTTCGAAAGAAAATTTTAGGAGATAAGCTTCCTGTAGAATTAAGATGATCCAAACGTTGACTTGACATCGGTTTTTATGGAAATTGCTCTTTTCTGTTGTCCGCACTTGAGACTGGCGTAATAAGTGCATTGACTGACCTAGGTAAAAGTGCTAAGCGACTACAAGACCCTATTTCTGATTATCACCCTGTCATGAGTTTTCAAAGCCCGGGAGGAATCGGAAAGAAGAATATTTAAATGCTTTTGTAGGGACTTGTTTTTTTTTGAATTAGAGCGGGATAAGACGTATGACTGGTGACTCAGGAAACGGGTCAAATGCTTCCCATTTAGCAAGGTTAGGTCGTGTATTGACAGATCAGTACGGCTTTGGAGATGCTTCTCTTAACTCAATTATACCGATAAAGTAGTTTTTTTATGGAAATCTAAGACGTTTAATCCCAATTGGAGCGGTGTCCTCATCAAACTAAGATCAGGGCAAGAATCAAAGTTAAATTTTCTTGATAGTCAAATTTGTAAAATTTTAGAAATTTTTATCGTATTATTAAAGGATTCAGATGAGACTATGAGTCAAGTTCTTCAACGTCTTTAACGACAATTGGTGAAAGATGAAGACCTCTAGCTCCCTTCAAAAAAAAGTTATGATAATGAAAACATTTCGAGTCAAAAGTAAGGTAAGTTTCAAGCCAGCTACAAGGAACTGAGTTGTTGCCACGTTAGGTTTCCTTTATCATTGATTAGCGACCTATATACAAGTACACTCTATCATAGAATATGATGCTCCAACCCGAAAAATAAACTAATAATCACATTACTAAAGTATTTTACATTTTATAAAGAAAACAGAACCCTACCACAAATGAACATATTTGAAACAGAAAAAGGCAACTTGTCCGAGTGGTTAAGGAGAAAGATTAGAAATCTTTTGGGCTTTGCCCGCGCAGGTTCGAGTCCTGCAGTTGTCGTTATTTTTTTGTCTTTTGAAACAAAAATGAAATGTAATCAAGAATAGAATATTTTTTTTTCAAATACTAATGATATTAAGGGAGCGTTAGGATGAGCCATGTAGGGCTGAGTGACAGATGCCTATGTCGAAGCATACACAGAGCTAGGAGAAATAGATGCTCAAAGCGGCGGAAGAGAAAAGCTCATTTGATTAAGAAAATTGGATTTAATTTACATCATATTGTTTCGGCCATAGAATGCCCTTTAAATCTAGAGCCACGCTTTATTTCGTACACACTATCAACAATTGACAAAGGGGTTATTTTAAAAACTAAAACAGACATAAAAAAAGATAGAATTTCAATCTATTGAATGAGTTAACCGGGAAAAACTAAGAAGTACCCAAGATACCTAACAAGTTGCATTTAATTATCGGTTGCGGCCATATCAAGTGGAAAATACTGTTTCCCGTCTGATCAACGTTAGTCAAGCCACTTAGAGCCACACTGAGTAATGCAGTGGGAGACCATGTGTGAAATTGTGGTGCTGCAATCTTTTTTTCGTTAAACAAGAGCAGTGATTCTGCCTGCGGGTGATTCTTACATATCTAAAGAACCTAATGTGTGACTCAAGTAAATTTTTCTTAATCGGTAAGATTTCGGGAATCAGTGTACTTAAACTTGATTTTCAATCATCAAGCTCTACAGAATTCTCCTTTAATATCTATTCAATACGCCTAATTACTCGATGTTACGGATAACAATACCTGGCTGGCCTGGAACGGCAGCCTCAACAACCTTGCCAGAAGCTGGAATATCAACCTCAGAGCCGGTAGACACATCAACACCCTTGGCACTTCCGTAAGGGAAAGAAATAACCTTGACGCTTTCGACCTTGATTACAGTGGTGGACTTTTGAATAATGTCCAAGACTTGTGGCAAGAGTTCAGCCTCGTTGAAGGTCAATTGTCTGTTGAAAACAATCTTAGGATCCTCCTTAACCAATCTCTGTTTAAGGAAATTGATGAATGGCATAGCTCTCTTCATATCTTTACCCACACGCTCCTTAATGGTTTTATTGTCATTCAAAGTCAGGGATTCAAACAACTCACGAACAAGCTCAATATATTGATCTTGCCATTCTGGGAAAGAAGTTGCCACAAGCAAAGTCAAAGATGCGGGCTTAGAAGCATCAACCTCAGCCTTACCCTTCTTGGACTTCAAAACAACACTCTCAGCGTCACGAACAGATCTAGCCAATTCCTTGACATAGTCCAAAGAGTCCAACAAACCTTGCGAAACAGGCTTGGAAGCTCTTGGGAACTTTGCATTCTGTACAGAGCCAGTGTTCTCCAAAATTTCTTTATACAAGTATTCGGCGAAATGAGGGGCAATTGGAGCTAACAACAATGCTTGCATTTCAATGTACTTGAAGACCAAGTCCTTGTGCATGGCTGAAACAGAGTCTCTGTAGTAGTCTCTGGCAGTTTGGAAATCAAACAAACCAACCTTAAGAGCAGTCTTGTAGTGTGTATTGGAGTAGGCAGTGTAAGTTTGTTCAATCAAATAGTTCATTTCGTTGTCAAAAGCCTTGTCAAAGAAAGAGTCAAACTCTCCTTGTCTCAAAGTATCCTTAGAAGCCTTGACCTCCTCACACCATTCTTTCAAGGTGGTCAAACGCAAAATGGCGGCGTTGGCATTAGACTCGTCGAAGTTGGCATCCTCAACAGTGTCTCCTGCGTCGGCCAATGCAATTCTAGAAGCGTCGGCACCGAACTTCTCAACAATTTGTTGTAAAGTCAAGAAATTACCTGTAGACTTGGACATCTTGGCGTTGTTCAACATCAAGTGACCATTGGCTCTAACACCCTTTGGCCAGAATTTCTTTGGGAAAAGGGCTACGTGAGTGTAGATGAAGAAAGTCAAGTGGTTTGGAATCAAATCTTTACCGGAGACACGAACGTCAACAGGGTAGAAGTATTCGAATTCTCTCTTGATCTCGTTCAACTGTTCCATAGGAATGTCGGTCTTAAGACCCTCACGGCCAGTAAAAATGTAGTCAAACACTTCATCGGTCATTTGTTCAGGCTTAATGTCGAATTTTCCAGGCGTTTTACCGTAATAGTCCGAATGAAAGAAACGGGCAATGGTGTAATAAGCCATGTAAACAGTAGAGTCAGATAAAGACTCAATCAACTGACTTTCGTCCCATGGACATTTGGTACCCAAACCGTAGGTTCTAGTAAGCGCCCAGTTCTTAAGCCAGTCCAAAACGGCCTCGAATCCGTTTCTGGTCTCCTTTCCAAAGGTCTCCATACTAGCAAGACACTCCAAGGCCTCACCCTTCCAGACTTCTTCACCATAGTCAATGTACCATTGATCTTCCAAGGAAACAACACAATCGTCACCGGATCTCGACATAACCAAGTTTTCTGGTTCGTTGTAAACAAAAGCTTGGCCAGCTGCAATCATATCAGCCTTAACCTTAGGTTTGGCGGCCTCAACGCTCTCTTCCTTGTATTTACCAACAAGCATGGTACCATTGTAGAAACCTTCCTTGTAAGAGAGTTCCTTGGCTTGAGCTAATTGAACAGCATCTTTTGGAGATTGAATTTTCAACTCATTGACCAAGTATTCGGCACACTTGTTACCATACTTGGTGGTTTGAACAATAGGAATGATCTCAGTCTGAACCCAATCCTTTTGAATCTTGTAGTATTCAGGCTTGTTGGCCAAATCTCTTGTAGTGACATAATCATCTGGAGAGTCCGAAGGAACACAGGTAACTACACCAGTACCTTTATTGGCAAGAATAGAATCCATAGGAAGGACACGCAAGTTGGACAAGAGGGCCAATGGAGGGTTGATCTTAGATCCAACGATGGCGGCACCATTAATCTCCAAAGTAGGTTTATAGTCACCTCTAACAGGAGTCAATTTCTGGAAAGACATGTTCTTGAAGGCACGCTTAGTAGTAATGTAGTATACACCCTCGGAAGCCTTAAAAACACCATAAGTGATCTTAGGAGATACAAAACAACAAGTTTGTCCGTACATGGTTTCTGGTCTCAAGGTGGCGGCAACCAAATAAACCTTGTTGGCGGACAAGTCAAAATTGTTCTCCGAGAAAACTTGCTGAGCTTCAGAAGCAAACTCAGTGACCTCAATTTTTATACCAACATACTCCTGTGGGTTAACACCTTCTCCGGACTGTCTGTCGTGGTCCAAACAAGCTTGACCATCCTTCTCGGAGTAGATAGTGTATCTCTCACCAAACTTAATCTTACCCACATCCTTCAATCTATTAATTTGCCAGCGAACAAAAGCATCATAGTAAAGATTAGCAGGGGTAGTGACCATGGATCTTCTCCAGTCAACACGACCACCGAAAGCATTGACGTCTCTACGAACCAAGTGAGGGAAGTAGTTAAGCCAATGTTGAGGGTCAGCAAAGGCAGCAACTTCCTCTTTTTTCAAACCCAATTGCATCATAATCTCAAACTGGTACTTTCCTCTGCCTTGTTTGGCCACAGCCTTAGACTTTTTGGCGGAAAACTTGGTAATGTCTGCCTTTTCCTTCTTCTCCTCGACAACTTCTGGTTCTTGGTCCTCCTCAGCAGGAACGCCGGAGAAATCAGCACCGAATTGTTCAATTTCTCTTTGGATCTTGTCGGCGGAGGTTTTGATAGGCATACCGGTACAGTGAAAACCTAATGGGAACAAGGCTCTCTTACCGTTCATTCTCTCGAAACCAGTCGCAAACTCGGCCTTGGACAAAGTAAATGAATGACCAGCGTGCAAGACACCGTTCATGTATGGATAAGCCATTGTGGCAAAGAATTTGGGGTGGCTTTCTCTCAACTCACAACCATCTTGTTCTGGATCTTCCTCGTAAGATGGAGCATCGACCTCGAAAAAACGGTTTTCTTGCCAATATTGTTGATATTTCTGCTCGATAGCCACGAGCGTATCTCTCCGGTCTGTTTTTTCCAATTTAATGGTGGAACTCATGGCTGGAGGTGGTTTTACAGGTGAGTAAGTATGAGTGAAAAAATCGATCCATATGCATACTGATGTGCATAGGAGGATAATCTGGGGAGTCATCCTAGGGATAATTTATTAATCGGTGATCATGTATCTTTTCATTTCCATTTGAATTTTTTGTATTTTCTCTTTCTTCCAATTTTTTATTTTCTCGGGTTTGTTTTGGCTAACTTCTCCCTCTCTTTCCAGATACATTACGTCTTTAAGATTAGATCTAATAAATTTACCTAAATGCGTCTTATGACTATCAAATAAGAATTTCACGTTTATTATATTGTTGCGGTTCATAAAATTCTTTTGCTTCTGAGTTTACATCGGCCAAAAATGAGAGACATCTGTTCGTGCATTGCAGTTAAGTTAAGCCGCTGGCCTAAAAATCTGTTTCTCAGCTAGCCTGGCAAAAAGAACCAGTATACTATTTGTACTTGCCTTTTGAAGTTTTAACTTTTGTCTACTAATTTTAAATTGACAACTTTTATATCTTGGAGTGTGAGTTCCCAAGTATGAGTTACAATTTCGCCAGATTTCAAAACTATCTTACCTCTTATCGTTTGGATCCCGCTCAACATTAAAATCATATGATTTAGATGCCATGATATTAATACGACGGGAAATGTCTTGATTTGTTGAAAAGGGCAGACCCTGGTCATCTGTAGTCTAAGACAGTCTACGACGAACACACCATGAAACTAATTGTCCTTCTAATAACGACTTTATCTCTCGGATATTCTTTATTAGTTCCACAAATAGATGGGGTGGGAATAAGAGCCTCATTCCCCTCCGGAAATGTGGCATATGAGGCTCAGGTAGAAAAGCCTCACCCTAGAGATCCATTATTATCATCAAAGAACGAAGAAAATTACATAGTTGTTCTCAAAAATGGTCATGCCCCTGCAGAATATGAAGCGCATCAAAAATGGGTTAATGAGCAATGCTCTAATAAACAGAAGCGTTCAGGGATTATCCAAAGAGTTAAGGATACATTCTTGCGCCAAAAAGAGCGCTCAATGAAAACATTCAATTTTGGCTCCTTCAAGGGTTATGCTGGAAAGCTTCCTAAAGAAATTTTGTACTCCTTACAACAAAGCGAGATGGTTGATTTTATTGAGAAAGATGAACAGGTCTTTTTGACAGAAGCTAAAGTACAAAGAGGAGCACCATGGGGATTAGAACGGATTTCTCATAGAATTCCGACTCTGAGTTCTTTTGAGGAGTATATTTACCACGAAATTGCCGGTGAGGGGGTCACAGTATATGTAGTGGATAATGGAATCAACGAAGATAACATAGAATTTGAAGGCAGACTTACATCGTCCCTGCAAAATGGATTCAAAAAGGGTTCAGCACTTGGAAAAGGTCATGGGACTCATGTAGCTGGAATAATTGGAAGCAAGACCTTCGGCGTATCGAAAAAGGTTTGTCTAGTATCATTGGATGTTTTTAATGAAACAGGCAGTGCATTCGTAAGTACCATAATTATGGCTATTCAGTATGCAATTAATGATCACAAAAGATGTTTGAGAGCTCGAGATCCCTCATACCGAGGAGCTGTGATTAATATCCTGGCGCAGAGCGTGCCATCAGAGGCACTAGACCAGGCCGTGAAAAAAGCGTTCGATGCTGGGATACCAGTAGTGGTATCTGCTGGAAATAGTTGTGATGATGCATGCAAGTATTCGCCTTCTCGTTCAAGATATTCAATAACTGTAGGTGCTACTGATGACGCTGACAGATTTGCGGCTTACTCAAATTGGGGCTCTTGCGTAGACTTGCTAGCGCCAGGAAATTTCATAGAGTCTGTTGGCTCAGGAAAAGAATTATCTGTAATCAAGAGCGGTACCTCAATGGCTGCTCCACACGTCTCGGGAGTTTTGGCTATTTTGTTAGCTTTGCAGCCGCCAAGGAGCTCAGAATTCTATACTGGAGCACTTGTCAGCGCCACGCACGTGAAAAACAGTTTACTCAATTTGGCATCAATAGGATTGATTAGTTTAGTGCCGGCGTTGACTCCCAATCGATTTTTGTATAACGGCGGCGATGAAGTTCTTGATAAATCTTGGACCTAATAGACTTAAAAAAACAATAAATAAAACTTACGGTTTGAAATAAATTAAAATGATTCAAAGAAGTCTATCTATTTTTTAGGGCGCTTTCTCATCATCATTGGCGCTGCCATCATCGGGACTTTGGTAGTAACCTCAGCCTTTTTGGAATTTGCAGGTTCAAAAAACGCACCTTTTCCAGCGACATGAAGACGTTGGCCCTCGAACTCAGTGCTTAACAAAAGAAAGCCAGCTTTCCCTGCATCAGCAACCTTTTCGAACTCAACTAATGCTTTATGATCATTTGATTGTATTGTGAGTCGTTTCACAGCACCGACTAGACCCTCAAGATACGCTGCAAGTTGTTTTGTAGTCACTGATGAGGGAAGGTTCATGATGGTGACGGAACTCAAATCTTCATAGGAGTGGGCATCTCGGTTTTGAGCCTCACGAGGTTTCAGAGCAAAAATTGACACATCTCGCTCATCTAAATGGATTGTTTTTTCGGATATGGCATCCTTGGCACTCTTCTCACACTTGTAGGTAATGAATGCATAGCCACTATTGAGTGAGTTCTTGTGTTGAGGGTTGGACGGTAATGAAATGGAGTCCACGGCACCGAATTGGGAAAATGCACGTTCTAGAGACTCCTTCGATGTCTTCGTGAAATTCAAATTCTTCACATATATCTGATTTTTTGGCGAAGTAATAGCTCGTTGTCTTTTGAGGGCTGGATTGGAAATCTCAGCGCGGAGAGTATATCCCTCAATTACTAAACCGTCAAGAGCCGATTTTGCAGCCATAGCAATTTCAGGTTGAGCAAATTCCACGTAGCAAAATCTTCTCTCTCTGACCATTGTTTGCGAAGGGAGGCGAATTGACAAGGGCTCATCATCAAAGTGCTGACTGATAAGGCCTTTAATCGAGCTGCTAGAGTAGCTAGGAGGATAGTTTGTAAGCCACAAAGTGGCGCCAAACATTCTTACAATTTCCACATTATGACCAT
Source organism: Australozyma saccharicola (assembly GCA_030569455.1). NCBI lineage: Eukaryota > Fungi > Ascomycota > Pichiomycetes > Serinales > Metschnikowiaceae > Australozyma > Australozyma saccharicola. The sequence goes on from JAJMKW010000014.1 coordinate 83,847, forward strand.
TTAATTTCTTCCCGGACCTCGTCAAGCAAGTAAGAACTTCTTGCTCTGAAGAGACCTCTACTTTAACCACCAACTCCGGCCGATCAGATATTGCAACGGCTAAAGGATCACCGTAACCAGATAGGAATTCACGAACTTGTTCCTCGGTAGGTTTAGCTTCACATCCTTTAATTGCTATTGTAAATTGTTCTCGATTACGATGCATAGGCTCGATTTCCAGGATCTCTTCTTTGACTCTTTTTGTTTTCGTTTGCTCTTCTTCTATTGCATCATCATCAGCCTCTCTTTTGACTTGTTTAGGCTTGCTTACCTGGATTCTTCCTTTGACAATTTCTATCCTGTTTAAAGTTGATGCCAATGACGTCATGTCAGATAAAGAGATTAAATAATTTTCGAAATAGGGTAAAACAGCTTCGGGATAATCGAATTCAGCAACGTGTGTCTCAAAATGTTCAACAAAAAAGTCTAGTATGGTGGAATCGGACTCCAGCGCAGAGAAGTATCTTAATGCGTAGTTAAAAATGTCAGCATTGAACTTGTTTTCCTCGAAACACTCCAAAACAAGGTCGTCTGGCTTCGAGCATGGAATCTTATTTGAGACTGTAACAGCCACTCGTAATAAGTCTAGGTTTGCGGGATACTTCGACGTGTAGAAGCTCATATCCTCCTCCAAAACCTGCAGGAGTGGATATGATGAGGTAGCAAATTGGCATTGTACAAAGATGAGCGCTTTGATTGTTTCAAGGCATTCTTCTGTGCCGTCAATTGCAGTCTTGATAATCTTTCGAAGAGTGTTCAATGAGTTGTAGTCAGTGACAAAAGAAAGTAGGGGACGTAGCGGGCGTATGGATTTTGGAAATGCTTTTCTCCATGAATTAACCATGTATTTCTTTCGAGCTTCATCCATCTGACATTCTCTTGCCATTCGAATTGCAGTCTCAAAAACAACATGCCACGAATCCTTATGAGGGAAAACATCTAGAGAGCGATAAAAAATGGACAAAAAGCGCAGTTTTTCCTCCACAGTTTTTGCGTATTGAAAGACATTTTGCATGTACTGAATCCATACTCCAGGATCTTCCGGACACTGCAGAATTTGGTGTTCGAACCATTCGTAGTAGCGCTGGGCACGCTCAGTCTCTTGCATCACCCGACTATGTCTTCTCATTGTATCATTGAATGTTTCTGGAAAGTTTGATGACTCAAAAGAGGTAAATGCCTCATATGTTTGTTGAAGTTGTTTGTGAGGGATCTGCAAGCGTTTCTCATACAATTGCCTAACTGATTCCAAATTGCCACTTGCAGTCAATCTTTCAATAAGCAAATAGAATATGGGTTGACTGTTGTTGAAGTCAGACTCGCTCAAGTCATAAAAGCGTTCTATCAAGTTGGTGGGTACTTGAGGGTTATTCTGTAAGAATTTCCGGACATAATCGGCGTTTGGAGTTTCTGTAATGGCAGATGTCCACATAATCGTGATCTTTTTTAATACTTCCACGTTTTCTCTTCCAATTGCTTGTTTCCAAAGCTCATAATCGACTTCTTTGAGGAGCTCATAGTGAGAGAGAATCTCCCATTCATCCACGGAGCGAGTCTCTTTTATATGACATTCTTCGGCCAATTCCGACAAGAAGAAGAAATTGAACGGATCAGTAAGCAATTTTTCTCGACAAAGTTCGAGCAACAGCGGATCTTCTTCATCCATCGTTTGTTAGTATGGGGAACCAAAGTTGGCTCCTGCAGATGTAGCGATTAATATGGAGATGAGCATCGCATCACATCCAACCTTATAAGCGAGAGGATAGCATAAGCTAGTATTGTAAAAATTGATTCTTTTTCATTAATTTCCATCTCTTTACGAACTCTCGTTGAAATCGGTTTACAGTGACGACCAAGTTGAAACAAGTGTATCCTCTAATTCCACCAATACTCAGATACAAATTATAATCACACAAGCTGACATATCTCACCTCTAATAAGAATATTTGAAGGATGAATGCAAGTCTTTATTTAACGTCGTTTGGCTGGAAAGAAGGAGAGGCACTCCAGAAAGGTGGTATCAAGAAACCTATCTTAGTCAAGCACAAGAAAGATACCAAGGGTCTAGGATCTGATGGTAACGATGCTGATATGTGGTGGGAAACGCTATTTGATGGCCAATTAAAGAACCTTGAGGTCACTAGCGGATCCAACGGAGTTAGCTTTGAACAAAACCAGCAAAAGACTGAAGACCATTTGAGAAAGGCTGCCTCGCCGCTATACAGAATGTTTGTGCGAGGAGAAGGACTCGCAGGCACAGTTGGAAAGACAGATAATGCTCACGTTAAGAGTGTGAAAGTGAGTGCTAGTGAAGTTCTAGATACTGTTGAGAGGGAAATGAAGAAGGAAAAAAAGGAGAAAAAGGAAAAGAAAGAGAAGAAGGAAAAGAAGAATAAGAAGGAAAAAAAGGAAAAAAAGGAAAAAAAGGAAAAGAAAGAGAAGAAAGAAGAGAAAGAGAAAAGGGACGAAAAGGAAAAGTCCTCATTAGAAGGAAAATCGAATAGTCAAGAGAAGAAAGAGAAAAGAGATAAGAGAGCTAAGTCCGACAAATCAAATAAAAAAAGGAGCTCAAAGGATAAGGATACTTCTCAACTGAATAAAGATAAGAATGAAAAGAAAGATAAGAATGAAAGCACGGGCAAGGAAGAGAAAAAGGAGAAGAAAAGGAAGAGAGACGATAAAGACGTGAAAAAAAGCAAAAAGATTAAGAAACATTGAGTGTTTCTTGTCATAATTTCTTATAATTCACTTGCATTTCTGTCTGTCGGCACATACAATTGTATCGTCAAACGAGGAAACTCTTCCACAATGAAAGGTTTCGTCTCGTTTTCAATTGCATATATCTATATACACTAATCATATCATAATTCGTGAGCTAGTCAATTCTCTTATAATCGGTAAAGTTCCCTTTTAAAACCTGGGAGAAGAAGCAAAAAGAAAAACGAAAAGACAATTGAAAACGCGAAAAAGGAAAACTTCAATGTTCATTCGTATATGAATTTTTGTGATGTCTGGAAAAAAAGATATTCGTGTATATTCTTATCGCTCTTATCCCGTATCCCTGTCACAAACCCCACATTAACCACCAACACCTCCATGGCCATCAGCCAGGCGCTTGGATATGTGTCTAAAACGTCTCAATTCCAAATTGCTGTACTTTTGTTGGCCCTTATTGTCTATGGAAGATTTCTCTTTGCGGTCCTTGTGTTCAATATCCTCCTAGTGGCTTGGGTGTTTTACAAACTGTTCACAGTCCGAAAATCGCCACCAATTACCAAAAAAGTGCCTAAAAGATTCAAATTTCTTCTGAGTTCAGAATGGCAACTGAGCGTGGCGCAAAATAACGTTAACTTAGCTGACTTATCTGCTCCAATTGCTCCATCTGTTCCTCTTGTATCTGAAAGACTAGAGATTATTGTAACTCTAATTGTGAACAACTTCATCGAGGGATGGTATAAGAGTATATCAGCAAACAAATCATTTCCTGATTCAATCAAAGTCGAGCTCAAAGCTGTATTAAATGAACTTCAAACCCGTCTCGCCCGGATCAATGTACCTGTGTTCCTCGTATTTCGAGTCATTCCCCTTTTAACAACACACTACAAAACTTTTTTAACATGCATGCATTCACACGATGCTCTGTATTCTATGGAAAGTAAATTAGAATTGGCCACGTCTCTTGATAGTGGCAGTATACACAAAGGCGTGTCCATGACACTACCGAGCCAAGATGCTCGAAAACAAGAAAAGAACTACCTCCGGGAACTAGTCGCTCTGATATTGCCTCATTTACTATCTGAGAAAGAGGCTCAAAGTGAAATCGTAGTAAGCTTAATACGGGAAATTCTCTCCTGTACTGTTTTAGCCAATCTTTTCGAGGCCCTAAGCGAGGCAGATCTCCTCAACCAATTGATCGTCAATCTAATTGGCTCAACCTTGCAGCGACGTAAGCAAGTGAGAAGGCTCCGTCAAGCGTTGCAGGAACACACAAAACGTACATCTGGCGCCGAATTACTGAACCTCCCTTCTCTCTATCCATTAACAGCGGGCGCTGTAAACGCGTGGGAAGTCGAAATTCGAAATAGCACATCCGAAAAGGGTCTTCGTCACCTTTTGGGTGTTATAGACGCTGCTAGGGCCCATTTGAACTCGGCGGAAGTTTACAGCACAGATACCGATCGTAATGTTCTAAGCCAACTCTCTGCACAGATCGAGAACGCTTTGTCCAAAAAGGCGCCTTCACTAGACGTAATTTTGTCCGAGCCAAAGAAAAGGCATGTCTTCAGGGAATTCTTACGGAGCGCAAACGAGGAATACCTCCTTGACAGTTGGACCGATATAGAACACATGAAGGCGCCTTTGGAAGATGTTGAGCTGACAGAAATTTCATTGACACTCAAATTCACAAATAAGGATGAAATTGTAAGTATCTACGATAAGTATATAAACTGCTCAGACAAACTCGAAGTTCCCGCCGAAATAAAAGATGCTGTCAGGGCCTTCGTGGATTCAAACTCCCAAGATAGTTCTATCTACAACAGTGCTCGTTTATCGCTATTACAGCTTCAAGATCGTATATATAGTAAGCTCGAGTCAGATTGTTATCTTCGATTCCAGAAGTCCGAAAGCTTCTCTGAATTAAAGTCTAACACTGCTCTGCGTGCGCTAGATCGGCGCTCTCCATCTTTAGCTTTTGAAAACGCTGCTAATGTTGATGAGTATGAGCTGCTTGAACCTAGTGGAAGTAAGATCAGCCCCGCTGTAGTCAATGCTGTCGAGTCTGCGTTTGAGAAAATAATGGAAAATTCACCGAATCCGGAACAACGAGCTGCCGTGTTCTCGAGCACGGACCAAGATAAATCTAGTAATAGCCTTGTCAATGGTCTTTTTACCTCATTGAACAACTCAAACGACAGCCTCAAAGACCCACAAGCTAATAGACTCTCGCGGCTTTTTGAAGATCATAGTGACTCGGATTCTGAAGACACGTCTTTCGATTCCAATGATGCACACTCCCCAGGTCACCTCTCTGACTCTCAATTAATCAATCTGGAGATCTTGCTCGCGGCTCCTGGAGACTTGAAGCTTGAGGAGCAAATTAAGATTCTTGACGGTGATATTGATGCTCTTTCTGAGCAATCAGAAATTCTAGAGTCGCTAATTAAGAAGGCCGAGCTTACAAATAACGTTAGTGAGTTAAAGATACTACGTAGGTCGATAGCTAGTTTAGAAAAGGAAATCAGCTCGAAGGAGCTCCAGAAGGAGCAATACATTGTGCAAGAAAACGAGAACAGTTTGTTTGGAAAGTCCAGTGTGCGCATTCAAAACTGTGTGTTCAGCTCTGACGACCACCATCTGTACGCGTTATACATTATTGAAGTACAGAAGTTTTCCAGCGAAAATCCCTCAGAAATTGTTGCCGGATGGGTTGTTGCTCGGCGCTTCAGTCAATTTTATAAGCTTCATGAATACTTAAAGCGAAAATGTCCAACAGTGGCAGACTTGAAGTTCCCCAAGAAAACCATGCCCTATTCTCAATTCCAAAAGATGCAACAGATTGAGGTCCGAAAGCCGCTCCTTGAAAATTATCTTAGGGATCTTCTTTCAATCGCAGAAGTTTGTTTAAATCCAGTTTTCCGGTCGTTTCTTTCTTCCGAGCACTTTGATGTGGATCGTAAAGACAAAAACAGAAGCAAAGATGGGATTTTCAATAGGTTTTACCAAGAGTTCGCTCCAAAAGCAGCTTCAATAGCTTCGTCCAGGCCGACTAATTCCAGCCAGAATGAGGAAATGTTGCAAAATATCAAAGAAATGGAACGAGAATTGCGGCAGTTTGACGATTTGGGAAAAAATGTCACTGGAAAGCAACCTTTTATCAAACCGATTTTCGACCTTATTCTCGTGCTATTCAATCTTGGTTCTAAAAATTGGTTTCGTGGACGCGCTCTTTTGGTGATCCTTCAGCAGGTCTTGGGTTCTACCATAGAAAAAACGACCACTTCGGCTATCAATGGGATTTTTGAGCAGGAACAGAGAATTGCTTCTATTCTTGATTCATTGACGTCAATGCTCTTTCCAAATGGTAATTTCAGAGAGGCACCTAAACCTCGAACGCGCAGCGAACAGCTGACAACAAGACAAGAGGCATATTCAATATTTACTATATTCATGGACGAGACGTGCTCCAGAATATTTGGTGCTCGACATACGAGTCTAGCAAGCATTAATATCTTAGAAATGATGCAAAACGATTATTTGAATAAGAGTCTTCTTTTTAAAACTCTAGATTTAATCCTTGCCGAAATTTTTCCCGAAATGAAACCCACCAATTAATGTGTATGACAATAATAGATATACCTTTTACAAATCTTCGCTAATTGTTCTCTCAAGTATGCTACTTCTGGAAGTACTAAATACATTGTTTATCAATGCGGCAGGCCGCTCTATAATATACATAAGTTTACTCTTCGTCCTTCGACTGCTTTTGAACAAACTCAATAGCCAAGGCTTTCACACGTGCAGCAGCCTGCTCGTCACCCTTGTCTTCCTCAAATTGAAGCCATTTCGAAAAGAAAAACTTGGCTTGCTTCTTCGACAATTTCTTTCCAACAACTCTTTCAAATAAGGCTTCCACTCTGTCCCGGTCACCCTGTTTAATTTCCTGATCGATGTAAACATTCCATAAGTCAATTCTCTTCGGGGCGTCAGTGATCAAACCTTCGAACAATGACCTACCTTGTTCAGGGTCACCCTCAGAGAACTCAAGTTGACCGAATTTACGAACCACATCAATGTGCTCGCGCTTTGGCAAAGACTGCAAAGCACGGGCTAAGACCTGGTGCGCTTCTTCTGGCATTTCGCGCTTGAAGTAAAAGGAACCGTTCAGTACCCATACAGCCACATTTTGACTAAATTTTTTAGTCATCGCCTTAAAAAGCTCCTCAGCTTTGTCAAACTTCTCGGACAATTGGTAGATACCGATCAATTTCTGATGCATGGTCAAGGAGTCCATATATTGCACAGCACGCTTGAAAGCCTCAGTTAAAGACTCATCGGTACCAAAACTGTTTTCCAAGTTGAGAATTGCGATCCAAATATTGAGTTTCTCTTGCTCGTCACGGTAGTTGATTGTCTTCAACGCTCTTTCAGCAATCTCACGAGACTTATCGATTTCACCCAATTGTAATTGAAACGACATGTAATTCATCCATAAGATGGATGAGTTAGGGTTACCAACGAGCAATCTCTCGAAGTCCCCGACGGACTCAGGAGCTCTGGTGTTGATTTCTCCGGTCTTGTCTTCAACTTGCTTCTTGGCTTTCCGTCTCTTCTTATTGTCTGCGTTCATGAAGTTTTCGGCGTCATCGTCAGATGACTCATCATCTTCAACCTGGTCCAAAATAGAAGCTGTCCAATCGAAACCATTGGTGGATAAACCAGTGACGGTTGAGCCCTGGGTGTGAGACTCTTTCTCGTCATCAGAGTCATTTTCAGAATCATTTTCGCCATCAAAATCAACCATTTCCTCATCCTCGTCTTCCTCCGCATCTGCCATCTCAACATCCTCGCTTCCGTTGTCGCTGTCTTCTTGCAAGTCAGTGAAGTAAGAAGCCTTCATTCCCAAGGAAAGCTGCTTCTTGTCGTTATCGATCTTAAGAATTTTAACCTTCACGCGATCTCCTATGCTGAAAAGAGCGGATGCATTCTCCACAATATTGTCGGAGATCTCTGACCGGTGACAAAGACCGCTGATGTTAGCAGTGCCGTCAAGCTTGACAAAAACACCGAAGTCCTGGACTTGTTTGACGCTACCATCGAAGTTTTGTCCAACCTCAAGTTCATCGAAAGATTTGAATGATGTGAGGTCACCATTAACCTCACTCTCCTTCAAAGTCATCAAGATTCTGTTCTCCTCCTTACATTGGGAGATTTTTCCCAAAACACATTGGTTCACTCTGAAAAATTTCTTCCAGTCGGCCAAGAAGGCATCAGAAATATCAGAGACACGCACGAGTGCAGAAACATTTCTTCCTAAAGCGATGTGGAGCCCAATGTCGGCAATGCTCTTCACAAATCCCTTTACAAGGTCCCCACGCTTCAAGTCTGCAATGGAATGAATAAACTTGTCCTTGGCATTCTTATCATCACGCAAGCTTACATAAAGCTTCTGGTTATTGGCATCTACGGAAGTCACAGTGGCGACAACAGCTTGGTCAACTTTGTAGACGTCTTGAAGGGATTGTTCATAATCGTTCAAAGCCTCGTGAAGGTCACTCATTGCAGTGATGTCCCTTCCAACCTCCAACAAAAGGAAAGAATCGGTGATCCTGAAGACACGGGCAGGAAGTTTGTCGCCAACCTTCAACTGCGACATGGACTCAATTTCGGTGTCTCTGGCAGAAAATACCAACTTTCTATATTTTGGCTCAAGGCGAACAAGTTTAACTTTCAAGGCAGCTCCTCTTGGGAAGTTCTTGTCGAAGTTGGAGTAAAGAGAAAGGTCGGATGACAAGTCATACAAGCAAATTTGGCCCTCGACACCAGGAGCGACGTTGACATTAGCGACACCGTGCTCATAACGGTCAATATAAACAACATACTCTGCACCAATCTCGAAGTCTTCAAGAGTTGCAGGCTTGTATGGCTTAGTATTAGAGATTTCGCCTTTCAATATAGACAATTCCACGAAAACGGAGGCACTGACGGCACTGGAAGAGTAGAACTTGTGGGTTTTTTCGCTGAAGAACCCGATGACCTTAGCTTCGACCTTGGTGCCTATCTCAAATTCTGCAAGTGGGGCAGTTGTGTCCTTGATAGATTTCCAAGACTTGAGACATTGACTGGAATGTATTCTACCAAACGAGTTGTCAGCAAGACGAACGACTAAGTGATCGCCCTCAACAGATTCAATGAGGCCTACAGTGGTTTCGTTGGTTGCGAAATCGGAAGCATATTTTTTGGTGGGGTCAATTGGATTTTTCAATTTGATTGTTTTTTGACTTGTCTCGCCAGCGCCACCAATAGACAACAAGAAGCGTCTGTTTTCGTCGTCAAGCTTGATAACCTCGCACGAAACCGATTGATCTTTGTAAAATTGGCTCAGAAGATCGACAGAAGGGTCAATGGCGGCGTTCTTAGGCAAAACCAAACCAGTCAATCTACCACAGAAACGAACGAAGATACCCATGTTGGTTACCGACTTAACGTATCCAGGAACAACCAGACCGACGTGAAGATCTTCGTAATGAATAGGCAAAGTCTCCATCTTGGCAGCGTTCACCAAAGACTTTTTGGCGGAGGCAGTCACAAGTCTGTTACGCATGTCCTTTTCAAGAACAATCACATCAATTTTGCTGCCCACCTCGAGCGACTTGTAGATTATTCTATTCTCTTCGTAGTTACCGTCAGACAACTGGCAGGTTGCAATGACTCCTCTCAAATTAGAGCCCTCCAACTCGATGATGACGGCTTCCCTGGTCTTTTCGGCGACAGATGCAGATAAAACGGTGCGGCCAACTTGAATTTCCTCCAAATGGAGAGCTTGAGCGTCACTCAACTCAGCAGCTTGTCTCAAAGTAACAGAGATCTTCTCGTCCTCAGCATTGAAAGAAAGAATACGAACAGTTACAGCCTGAAACTCTTTCAAGTAGTCACTGGCATTCTTGACGAATGACTCAGAAATTTCGTTGTTTGCCAAAAATGCTCTCATGTTGTTGAAGAAAGAAACAAGTGCTCCACCCTTAACAAACTTCTCAACAATAGCCACAGTCTTCATTCCGAGCGATAAGTCCTCGTATTTGGAAACAACGGCATCGTCGTCCATGTTGACAAGTGTTTTACGTAAAGTAACATATATTTTACGACCACTCTTGTTTAAAACTCTACCTTTAAACTTAGAGCCCACCTTAAATTTTCTTTCCGGGTAAACCAACTTAATATCGGAAACATGCTTCATAGGAACCATAGCTTCAAATTGACCGAAAATTTTGACAAAAAGACCCTTGTTGTCGGGCATGATTTGAATCACTTCAACAGCAGGAATGTACTCTCCAATTGAGATGTCTTCAGTTGTGGCAAATTTGCACTCAATGACGCTTGGATTCATTGTGAGTCTCAACAAGTTGTCAAATTCATTGAACCCAAGAACACGAGCTCTCCATCTAGAACCGATGGGATATTGGATGTTAGCAATCTTCTCGGGGTCAAGATTGGACTTGTGAACTTGACCACGAATATCTGCGGAACCTGTAGATACGTAAATGAATTCGGAGTCCGCGCCAATCACCTCGACCATATCGTCAAAGATAAACCCAACTGGGAAGGCTTCCGGGGCTTCAGTATTAAGAATTGGCTTCAAATCAAGGATTCTGGTGGTACGTGACAACATGAATTTCTTAGAACCCTCCTCAGCTACGACACCGATGATTCTGGCTCTAACCGTCGATCCGATAGCAAAGTGGTTCTTCAATTTATCTTCAGAGAACTCCAGTGCATGCGCAAGAGCGAAAGATGCGTCGACCATACCAAAGAGTCTGGCGGCAACACCATCTGCAGAAACCTCAGAGACAATAGCGTTAACGACAGTACCTGGATGAACAGCATCGATGGAGGAGATGGACGAAACGGCAGTCTTCTTGTTCACGTTCTCGTTTTCGATTGGACGGAAAGTGATGGTGCGTCCGTTGACGCTGGCAACGGATAGAAGATGAACCTGGCCAGGCTTGAATTTCAGAATACTAATGTCCGCCTTTTTGAGTTCTTTTTTGGACATGAAGCCGGTGGTTTGGTCGAGTCCAACGTTAAACACAACACCATGGTCTTCGATTGACTTGACAGATGCCTGGATAGTATTTCCTATAGACAAATCTTCCTCTTGAATGTTAGTGTTGACTTGCGATGGCAATATGCTAAGATTAATTTGTTTTGGTCCGTCGGAGGCAATGACAACAGCTCGAAGCCATTGTCCCAAAGTGAAAAGCTTTTCGAGTTTTGGCATCTCGGGTTTGAATGAAGTGGTGGCATTGTTGCCATCATCGCCTTCGTCCTCCTCATCGGAAGACTCTTGGCCCGCAGCGTACTTTTCTAGCTGCTCTGTGACCTCGTCACTGACGGATGTGAGGGTAACAAAACCGAGTAAATTATCTCCAATGGCCAAAGTGAGGCCGTTGCTTTTAATTGCTCTGACTTGACCGAGTACTTCAGCGCCTGGAATCATGTTTTTGAACAGGAAATGCGAGATGTTGACCACCTTTTCAGCTGTAGAGCTAGCGTCTCCCAGCGCAGATTTCTTCTTGTGTTTCTTTCTAGATGCTTTATCATTACTTGCCGTTCTCTTTTTGGTGGCAGCCTTGTGCTCAAACAAGACGTCTTCGGTAGCCTTGTTGGCGATGGTCTTAAGCTCGACAGGAGTCAAGACAGAGCCACCGCCTCTGGGGAAGGAGACCTCGCTGCTGCTAAGTTTTGAAGCAGGTCTGGAATCCATGATTATTTGACTCTGTTAGAAAAGTTGGGGTGTTTGAAGGAAGTTGTGGTGTTTGGAAAGAATGGCTAGCTTTACTATCATGAAAAATTACCAGTGCGATGAGGGATGAGGTCCTGCAGGTAGTGGTTGAGTGAATCTTTTTTAATATAGCGAGACAAGAGCTTTTATTAAAAATAATTTATTATGGGTGATTAGGGTTGATAATTATTGAAGTTCTTTGGCTGGTTTTTTTTTTCTGGTTGTGGCTAGCATCCAGACTGTTAGCTTCTTAAATGACTTATTTGGACTGGCTGCGAATACTGTATGTCGGAAGAGGTTTACAATGATTATTGGTAAATCTATACAATTTTGATGATACTGTTGCTATAATGATTGAATTACAGTATTAGAATAACCCTTGGTGTCATTAAATTAATTAGTTTTGACATTAATAATCTCATATTCCGACGACTCGCGCCTCAATTGATTGGTAAATGAGTGCATTCTTGATTCTCAATACGTTCGGATCATAAACGATACTAGAAGCATTAAGAGTGGTTTCCAATTGCAATCTCAAAGAAGTATCCAATACTAGCTTTCAAAACATGATGCTTACTAATCACTTACTTCTTCTTTTTCCGCGACGGTTTTTGCTTCATTACAATAGTTCCCTCCTTTACATCGTCAGGCTGATCTTTGAACTTCTCCTGAGATTCCAAATAGAACATGAGATCCTTCACTTGCTCTGAAAGGTCCTCGTTAGTAGCTTTGAGCTGTTGGTTTTCGGCAGTCAAATGATCAACTTTGGCCGAAAGACCCTCATTTAAAGCATTACTCTCAATGAGCTCGTCAGCAGCCAATTTTGCAGAGATGGACATCATGTTAATTTTCTTTTTGAAAGCGGGTATAACAGCTTGGTTTATTTTGTCAACTGACGCTGTGAGTTCCTGAACCTTCTTTTCGAGCTCAGATATATGTTTTGCCGCTATCAGATTCTCATTGAATGAGGAACCACGGCGCAGCCGTTTTCCTCCTTGACCCTTTTCGTTAAGCAAGAGCTCGTAATAGTCTCTCTGGGAAATGAGCTGCAGGAGAAGAAGTTCAGCATACTCGCTGTCTTCTTCCTTCAGGCTTGCCTTTGTCACGCTGCTTTGCTTTTCTGGTAATTCCACTATTTTCCCGTCTGCCTCACTTGCCACTAATCTATGTACATACTTGTCGCCCGCATAATCCCAGACACGCGATGTGGCAAGCTCCATCGCAAAACAATGGCCAGTCTCCACAAAGTGTTTCAAGGAATGTTGTTCGGGTGCATACCTGCTGCAACCCACGTTTCCACAGATTAAACAAACCCACAAGTTCTCCAGGGCACTACAGCCCATACAAGTTTCACCCTGCGACAGGCCAGTCATCAAGGGCAGCTGATACCCCTCTTCACGAATTTGTAGCTGCTGCATACGCAGATTGAGCTGCAGGAGGCGCCGCACAGAACGTCGTATCGTGTGGTTTGAAACATCTGTCGTGTATCTACAAACAGGGCAAGTATCATCTCTCCATTTCGACAAACACATGCAATGGAACGTATGCTGACATGGGATTGTTAGGAGCCCCGAGAGCTCGTAATCAAGCCGTTCAAGGCATACAGGACATGTAGGAAGCTCAACTCGATCAATTGGTACCGCAGATTCCCCTTCAGGTTCACAAAATGTAAATGGGTCTCGTAGAAGAAATGGAATTTCATTATCTGCGGTCTTTGCGAGATCTTCTTCATCAGACTCGATATTTATAGATTTGATGAACACTACATGGCAAACTTCAGGTTCCATGGCATTGAACGCCTTGCCATCGAAATGATATTGGAACTCCGCTGCTTTCACAGCGTCTTTGAATTTCAAAAGGATCATGAACCTATTTGGTCTTTCGCTTTTCAAGATGCGAAGATGCGTTATAAATTCTATGTAGTAATCTCCAATAAAACCAAGAACATCAGATGCAGTGTAGTATGTTGGGATGGCCAAGATGGAAAGCATTGTGTCATCACCAGGATGGGAAAGTGGAGGTTGTCTAGCTTCAATTGATTCATCTTCATAAAAATCTCGATACAAATGTACAATTCCTTCTCCAAGCAGTTTCGCTTTCAAGGGTTCCAAATTGGATAGCGTGCTCAATGGCATCTCGGGGATATCGTAGCCCAGAATGGAAATTTCGGAGTACCTGTAGTCAAAGTTATCTCGCAGGTCCGAATTTGTAGTAGTTTCGGGCGTGCGTAGGTCTATGCTAATTCGGTAGAACTCTGACCCGAACATGATAAGGGAAATTAGTATGGATGGAGTAAGTGTATATGGGTAGGATCAGCGATATGAAGATTATCTAAAAAGGGAATAAGAGATAAATTTTAACGGGATTTAATGGCTCAAATTTTCTTGAATTTCTTAGATTTGAATTTTTGCTACTTTGTTTTGTTGCTGACTTTTGATTCTGACAATTAAGTTAATGTGCCAATTATGAGAACATTAGATGTTCTGAAAAGTTTAAGGAATTTGGTGAATGATTTTGACTTCAAAATTTTATAAGGCATTCGTTTTTTATTGGAAATTGTTCGATTTCGGAAGCATGATGTACTCCAACCAATGTTTGAAGAGGCGTGTAATTGAGTTGAGGTTCGATTTGACCAGTGATCAATAATCCGCAATGTTTTTTTTCTGGAAGAAAAAGAGTTTCGAATCATTTTCTCAAAAGAAGAACCCAGCGCTGCATTCACACACGTAATCATATGCTTAAACATATACATAATCATAAACATATTCAGATACATAATTACACGTTGAAAACAATATTTCATTTTATTCTAATTTTTAAACCATAAAGGTGCACGAACAAAATCAAGAACAAGCGATTTCCTCGTCATTAATTCGTCCGTTTCTAAAACTTACATCTCTAAAGCGATCTCTTGAACATGATTCCAAGAAGCCGCGTTTTTTTACCATCAATACTTTCACAATCCATACTTTTCCGGTTTAAAGTCTTTAAGTGAAGAAAGAAGCTCGCCCTTCTCAGGGAGGATTTCCAATTCTCGCCCCTCTAGAGCGACAATTGCCTCCGGATGAGGGATCCAAATCACATGGGCATTGGCATTTTTGGCGGAAATAACCCCAGGAATACCATCTTCAAATACGAGACATTCTTCAATAGAGATCGAGTCAAGGCCCTTGGCGATCCGCTCCTTGTTAATGCTATCAAGACATACGTGCCAAATGTCCGGCTGTGGTTTACCCTGACCAGGAGGAATCCTTGGGTCGTCTCCAGTAACAATATGACCATCAAACAACTCGAAATATTCTTTGTGGTGTTGTGTTTTCGCCATATACTTATCCATGGCAGAGCTTGTTCCCAAAGCCATTGGGATATTCTTTGCCTTGAGTTCTTGGAGTAATTCCAATGCGCCTTCTAAAAACCTAGACTTGTGCCAAAGTCCTGTTTGTACATCGGCCGTCTCCTTGGCAAACTTCTCTGGGGCTACATCTAATTTGTAATGAGCCAAGAGTCTGCGGGTAGCTTCTGGACCCGGGCGACCTTGAAGATCGAGTTTGATATCCCAAGTCAATGCAGAATGACCATAGCGTGCTAAAACCACAGTAGTAGCTTCAGTGTATAAATCTTCGGTATTGAGTAGCGTTCCGTCCATATCTACTTGTTAGTATAACGAATAAACTAGACATAAGAATGACCATGAAAAAATGAATAATGGAGACTTTGACACATACCGAAGAGACATGCTCTAAATTTAGGTGATCCCGTGGTCATTTTCTAGTACAATTGGGAAAAGAAGGGTGGCTGATCTACTGATCTATGTGAAATATATGGCTTTGGCCAATATAATCCATTAACCGAGACGGGCTGAACTAGTGAAACAATGGGACGTGAAAATTTGCTTATTGTGCCTTTTCTGTATTATTCTGCAATTGAATAGATATATTTCACCTGTCAATTTTTCGGAATCTTTGATTTTAATCACTGTCTTTGGTTTTACAATAAATCACCATCGATTCCTGGAAAGCATGAATATCCAAAACTGTGTTATTAGAAAATGAGCAAGTTTTATTAATTCCAAATTGTTCGATTATTTTATTTTAAGAACGAATGCATATATGCAACAAGAGTTAATGCTTTGATCCTTTTAATGCAATGGTGATCTTCCTCTAGGAAGCTTGATTTACTGACAGGCCCAATGTTTCATATATAAATAGGTGGGCATATTAGGAATTATTTGGTCCAAGCCTAAAATACCTTGAAAATAAAAATGAACTTTGTCTTATTACTCTCTGCTCTTGTCGCTTCTGCTGCCGCCTTTCCAGCCTTCCAGAAGCGGTACGATAGACAAGACAAACCTATTCCCGAAGAGATCATAACACTTGACAATGGAATGAAGTTTTGGTGGGCGTGCGAGATATTCTTTTGCTACCCTGTGATGCTTGAAAACCCCACTAACTGAGACATAAGCACTTCCGAGACAAATACTATCATTAGTCGTTTTAAATCGTTTAATAAAGCGCTTGACAATATTTTCTTCGAATTTCTTAAAGAAAATTTGCTATTTCTTAAGTTGAAAACTTGTAACTCCTCTTGATTGATCCTCTTAAAGTTGAAAGATAGTATCATACAAATTCTAATACTTTATATTTTATTAATTAGAAATCATTTTCGGATGCAGCAGACGCAGCAATTTAGCACCGAGAATAAATACACTATGTTTGCATAGAGTTAGAAGAAATTTTCAAAAAAAGTGCTCAAAGTGTTCAACCATCGCAAATTGCACCAGCTGGTAAGGAAACATTCCTTATAGATGCTTATAAAGGAGCGTTCTTAAACAAGTAAGAGATACTCTCACCATTATGAAGTCTTCTAATGGCCTCAGCCAAAACACCCGAAATATCAATGGTATCTAGCTTTGGGCAGAGAGAAAGCTTTTCCTCGAAAGGTACGGTATTTGTGCATACGATGGATTTAAGTTTTGAGTTGTTGATGTTCTTGATGGCGTTACCGGACAAGATACCATGAGTGACAATGGCAATTACTTCCTTAGCGTTGTTGTCCAACAAAACCTCGGCGGCCTTGGCCAATGTACCACAAGTGTCAGCCATGTCATCTACAATAATACAAATCTTGTCTGTGACATCACCAACCAAGACCATTCTAGACACCTCATTTGCTCTAGCTCTCTCCTTGTGAATCAAGGCAAAGTTCAAGTCAAGTCTGTCGGCCAAACCAGCAGCTCTCTTTGCTCCACCGGCATCAGGAGAGATTATAATGGCCTCCTTATAACTGACGTTTTCACGGATGTATCTGACCACACTAGGCTCAGCGTACAAGTTGTCAACAGGAACGTCAAAAAAACCCTGAATTTGAGATGCATGCAAGTCCATGGTGATGACATGATTACATCCAGCGGTGGTCAACATATCAGCCATAAGTTTTGCAGTGATAGGAGCTCTACTCTTGTCCTTTCTGTCTTGTCTAGCGTAAGGGAAGTTAGGCAAGATAACGGTGATACGACGAGCACTAGCAGTCTTACAAGCGTTAATCATAATCAAAAGCTCCAACACACGATCGTTGACGACTCCTGATCCGATTTGACAAATGATGAAGATATCCTCATCTCTTACACTTTCGCCAATACTGAAGGTGACTTCTCCAGTGGAATCACGCTTAAGTTCGCTTGGCGTGAGCTTAAGTCCAAGACGAGATGCTACGAGCTCGGCAAGACCACGATGAACGTCGGAGGCTAGTAACTTGATGGAGTTCGATGACATGTGGGGAACCTAAGATGGATATGATGAAACAGCCGAATAGGGAAATTTCAAAAGGGATGCTCGGACAAAAAAACAGGCAGTTGACCAATTGGAGACGCTGGGACTGATAAGATATGTAGCGTGTTGGCTTGGTGAAACTCTGGAAGAGTAATTAAAGCGTATATAGTTATTGGTCTTTTTTTTAACCGGGGGAGGTACTGCAGACAGTACGAGATGGGCTCGAGAGCTAATATCCAACGGTCTCAAGAAGGGGAATCATCGATAGAAGCAATTTCTAGAGCTAAATTAGATTTCCGGAGATTCCTGAATGCTAAATCCAAATTCGAAGTTTTCTATCAATTTTGAGGTGGAAATGCCATACTTTAGAGGGAGTATAGTTGATGCCAGCGTGGGTCTTATGTACAGGTTTGCAGCCATCATATGTAATTATATTAATTGACTCTTTAAAGCTAGAACTTAATTGATACATGCTGTACTGAGGAAAAGAAGCAGACCAAAATGAAGACAACCAAAGGTAACTTCTATTAAAATAGACCTTGAAAATCATCGAAATCATCGCCGTTTTCGCCGTCATTGTTCTCGTTCTCGTTCTCGTTCTCGGCATTAACCGCCTCCATTTCGTCTCCCTCCGGTTGGTTTTGATCTTCGTCTTCTTCGTCTTCATCTTCTTCGTCTTCATCATCCTCGTCAGGTGGCGCAGAATTGGGCGCGATGTGCTGTGACTTGGAAAGGTTTTGCTGCTTCTGTTGCTGCTCGCGAACTTTACTCAACTCTCTCTTTTTCTGATCTAACTGCGACTTCAAGTGGTTGTAATTGGACTGGAACTTCATGCGCATCATCTTATAACTAGCGGTCGCCAAAAGAACCTTTTGCTTCTCTGTAGCCTTCAGGAGCTCGGCGATTTCCTCTTCAAGCTTCTTGGCACGTGAGTCGTCTTCCTTTCCAGGATCTTCATCATCATCGTCGTCGTCATCATTTTCGTCGTCATCGTCATCGTCGTCATCGTCATCATCCTCGGCATGGCCTTCATAAGCGTCAACTTCGGCGTCATCTTCGTTGTCAAACTCGGATTTCATCAAAACAGTGGCGGCAGAGACGTTGGAGGTAGAATCTAGTGCATCTGCCAACTCCCGCTCTAAGACATTATCGAAATCTGCTTCGAGATCCTGCTCCAATTGATCTTGCAACTCTTCTTGATCTTCGCCGTCATCTGTTTGTTCCTCGGCGGCTCCGCTCAGACGTGGATCTACCATCATTCTATCGGAAATGTCAGGACGAGAGAGGGATACATTAAGCTGAGGTTTAGACCCGTCAGAGGCAAATTTATGCGCCTGTTTCTTGGGGTTGACATATTCGTAATGACTCTCTTCTGCTTCAGTGTCTCTTCTAACTAAATCGTCCACACGCAGCTCAATATCTGCCATGAGTCTGTGATTAGTCTTTCTAGGGCGAAAACGGCGGTACACGTTTTCTAATGAAGCCAGGAGACCATGATTAAAAACGGTTTTCGTTGGTTTAATCTCGTTATTCACAGACAAAGTATATAGTGGGTGAGTGTATGTATGTTCTTCAGGAACTTCGAAGTCCGTTTCCATGTTCAACTGTTTTGGATTGATGGTACGTAGAACCAATAAAATCTGACTGATGTCGATGGTTTTGAAAATATTCTTTTTGTCCACAGTTTTATATAGTTCGGTAAGGGTTGGCAAGTCTATGAGTCTTGCCAGATACAATGTCAGATTTACGTTGACAACAGCCTTGTCTCGTGTGATCCACTTGATGTTGATGTTTGAAAGATCACCACGATCAACTGCTCCATGAACAAAATCAAGGTTTGCATCATTGAGGAATCGTATAGCTATTCCTTGTTCTATTAGTGGATCATCTTCTACATCTGGAGCTTCAGAGTCATAACCTTCACCAGGGATTCTAGTGGGCTTGATACGTAATTTTGGAACACGTTTAGGGATTGGAGGAGGTGCTGGTTTTGGGGTAGATGAAGTATTTTCAAGGACAGCAGCGGAGGTCGCTCGGCTGAGGCTGATTTTGAGTTTCTTGACTTCCTTTGGTGGTTTGGGCTTCACAACACCACCAGGCTCCTCACGTTTTAGCGTTGGAGGTTTAATTTTTATTATTGGAGTCACATGGTCGCCATTTTTCTTCAGGTCTTTATTCCCGTTGAGATTAAGCTTGAGTTTTAGGGACATGTCTTGACGATTGAAATGATAGACATGGAGGTGAAGAGTTAGGAAATGTGGGATTGACACTTCGGACAACAATCAAACCAAGAAAAAGATTGAAATATTTGAGAGTATTATCTTTTCGAATTTGTGGGAAAGAAGATTTTCAACTTGAGTTTTTTATGTTGTTTGGTTGAAAGTATTCAATATGACTATGTATTAACTTAGACGGCAACGGTTATTTTTTTTGGGGTTTAAGCAACTGGATTAGAAAATTGAAAAAATAGAAGGCTTTTAATAATAGCTTTGTTGTATTTCTCGTATTTCCGTCCCTATTTCCTTCGCTGTCTTCTAAATCAGTCAAACAATAAGCTATTCACCTCAATACGACTGGAAAAAAAAAAGATCTGAATTATCTCTACCAAATAATTAAGTTTTCTTTAACTTTGCTTTCTTACCCTTTTATGTAGACTCACCAGTGTTCAGACTCCTTTACTTTTCGAATCAAAGGAGTCAACATTTCACCCAATTAAATGTTCTTCCACTCAAATGATTAAATGCAACTTCCGCTTAGAAATCAACTTGAAATTTTTTCGAAAATCAAAAAAATCTGCTTCTTCCTTCTCATTCTTGCTCTTTTACCCATTTCGCAGCCATTCAGCTACTCATTATCAGTTCACAAAGAACCACCACCTCTAATCCGGGAAACTATCGCCAATTCTGGATCAAAGGTGCTTCCCATCGGTAGTAAAACCAGAGTTTCTCCATACCATCAAGAGTTTGATTTCTTGAAACTACGTATTTCTATACAAACACACCCTATTCGCCTCGAATTTGCGGATTGCAAAGATTGAAGTAAAAACAGTTCCTTTCACCTCTACTCATGGCTCCTACTTCGTCCAAACCTCGCCCGTCAATTAGCACAAGACAGTCACGTCTGCTGAGAAGGTCTAGCTCGTTTGGTAGACGTTCTCGCCTGAACAGTGTCTCTTCATTTGACTCTGCTCTCTTGGAAGATAACAACCATGAGATGTTCTCTGGTGCTACATCCGAGGTGATCCCTTCGTCCATCAGTAGTTTTCATTACCCACATCATTTCAATCGAAGACGGTCCACAGATGTACTGCTGCGAGAACAGTCACCTTTGTTAGGCCCAACAGGCTCTGGAGGTCCTAGATCGGGGAATGACTTAAGCTTATCGGTTGTGAGATCCAATGCGTCTATAGTTTCGACTGATGCGGCAAGTGCTAACTTTCGCTTTTTTACCACTGCCGAAATTGAGACGGCTCCTGGAGGCTCGACGTTGGAAAACCCCGAAGACCCCATCGATTATAATACCAATTGGGATTACTCCGTAGACAAGTATGACGGCACAGAGGTTTACGATGGCGAAGACACAGTTACTAGAACCAAATCCTCTGGCTCAGAGGCCGCATTCAACAGATTCTACGATCAACCTGGCGTGTCTAGATCTTTCCAAGGCGCAGAAAGAGTTCCACGCTCCCCCGAGCAACGATACGGTTCTGACGAGGGCTCCGACGAGGACGAGAGCTATCGCTCCATTTTAGAGGACCGGTATCGGCGCAGAAGCGCAACTTCATCTAACAAAGCCGCCTCTGGTGCAGACCTGATCCTGCAACACCTGGAAGAAGACGAGTTGGCTTTTCTACAGGAGTTTTCACCAGAGCTGAAGTACCAGCGATTTTATTTAGCAGAGGAAGATATTGTGATTGGTATTGCTGGCTACAAAGATTGCTTATGGAAGAAAGTGTTGTATTATGTTATCATAGTCTGTACTCTAGGAATAGGCTACTTGATTCTTCGTTGGCTCCCTAAATACGGAGTCAACTTAATGGGCACACCTTGCGCATTAGGTAAAGCTGACTGGTGTGTCATTGAAAATGAATACGGTGAGTTATCTATTGTCCCCATTTCACGGACTCGTTTCGGTGAGCGTCTCTCCAACTATTTAACCATAGCTTCCAAGAAAGACGAGGTGGATGAAGCAGAGCCAGAAATTACTGCTGACGTCGCAAAGGACGCCAACCCTGTAGTTCCATATTTACATTCGTTTCATTATAGATATCTCAAGTTCTTCTACAATCCCGTGGAAGACATTTTTAAGACCAACTCCAACTGGTATGACCTCCATTGGCTTAATGCTAAGAACTTACGTGACGGTACCTCGCAATCACTTCAAGAGCAGCGCACAGTTATTTTTGGTGAAAACAATATCAAAATTGAGAAAAAATCGAATCTTCAGCTTTTGGTTAGTGAGGTTCTTCATCCGTTCTACATTTTCCAGGTTTTTTCTATCTTCCTCTGGCTTGCAGATGATTACTACTATTATGCCGGTTGTATCTTTGTAATTTCGTTCGTCTCCATCATTGAATCTTTAATGGAAACCAAATCGACCATTGCAAGATTAACCGCCATGAGTCTGTTCAGTTGTGATGTCAGAGTGTGGAGAAATGAGTTCTGGACACAAGCCGACTCTAACAGTTTAGTTCCCGGAGATGTTTTCGAAATTGACCCCTCGTTGTCTGTTGTTCCCTGTGATGCTTTGTTGATCAATGGAGAGTGCGTGGTAAATGAGTCTATGTTGACAGGAGAAAGTGTTCCTGTTTCGAAGATCACAGCCAACAGAGATACTGTCCAACATCTTTCTGAAAGTATAACGCACCCAATTTTAGCGAAATCTTTCTTGTATAATGGTACGAAACTTCTCAAGATGAAACTGTCTAACGAGGAACCTGTCATGGGAATGGTGGTGAAAACAGGGTTCAACACGACCAAAGGCTCTTTGGTGCGTTCAATGTTATTCCCGAAACCTACAGGTTTTAAGTTTTATGAAGATTCGTTCAAGTATATTGGCTTCATGACGTTCATTGCATTTATAGGCTTCATTTACTCGACATACAACTTCATCAAGCTTGGACTCTCCACCAGAATCATGGTCTTGAGAGCTTTAGATATTATCACTATTGTTGTTCCTCCAGCTTTACCTGCTACATTGACCATTGGCACCACATTTGCTATTAATCGCTTGAAGAAGAAGAACATCTTTTGTATTGCCCCTACAAGGGTTAATGTTGGCGGAAAAATCGACGTGCTCTGTTTCGACAAAACAGGAACTTTGACCGAGGATGGCCTTGACATTCTCGGCGTTCACCCAACTTGTAATGCAGAAGGCCGTAAGGAGATTGTCTTCGGAGATTTAATTCCCAGTGTTTCAAATCTCATTCAGCAATCCGAGGCTACTAATCAGTACGACACTCACAGTGGCACCAGTCTATTAGGGTGCATGTCGTCGTGTCACTCGTTGCGTTTAATTGATGACGCCCTTGTTGGTGACCCATTAGACTTGAAGATGTTTGAATTCACTGAATGGCACTACTTAGAAGAGTTTGGTGGAATGACAATTCCGCTTGTGTTTGATCATATTGGGAAAGAGACATACGGTTACAAGATTTTGAAAGAGTACGAGTTTATTGCGTCATTACGTAGAATGTCTGTATTAGTGGAGAAGGACCAAAATAAGCAGATCTTCACAAAGGGTGCACCGGAGGTAATTGCAGAGATCTGTGATCCAACAACGCTTCCTTCGAATTTCGAGGACTTGCTTCATAAATATACACACGGTGGCTTTAGAGTCATTGCATGTGCCAGCAAGACCTTAAGCACACGGAAAGACATTAAACATATGGAAAGAACGGAGGCAGAACGCGACATGCAATTCTCTGGTTTGATCGTGTTCGAAAACAAGTTGAAGAGTTCCACTAAAGCCACTTTGAAGGAGTTACGTGCCGCTGAGATTCGTACTATCATGTGTACCGGAGACAACGTCTTGACTGCAATCAGCGTTGGCCGTGACTCGGAGCTCATCGATCCACAAGTCACACAGGTCTTCATTCCTCGATTTGCAGCTGATGATGAGTACCAAAGTACCGGCGGAACTGGCCTCATTTGGGAAGATATGCGTAACCCGCAAAATAGGCTAGACCCAATTACTCTCAAAAAGGTCAATTTGGACATTCGAGAAAACGTCCATGAACACATTTTTGCCATCACAGGCGACGTATTCAGGTATATTTTGGCGGAACTTCAGGATGAAAACCTTATCGAGTCAATGCTTATGAATTGCAACATTTTTGCGCGTATGTCGCCAGACGAAAAGCACGAGCTTGTGGAGCAGCTCCAAAAGATTGATTACACGGTGGGATTTTGTGGTGACGGTGCCAACGATTGTGGTGCTTTGAAAGCTGCCGACGTGGGAATTTCATTGAGTGAAGCCGAAGCTTCTGTTGCAGCACCATTCACTTCCAGATGCTTCGAGATTTCCTGTGTTTTGGATGTAATAAGAGAAGGTCGTTCGTCATTGGTTACCAGTTTTTCGTGTTTCAAGTACATGTCTCTTTACTCAGCTATACAATTTGTCACCGTTACCATCTTGTACCAGAGAGGAACCAATTTGGGAGACTTTCAATTTTTGTATATCGACTTATTCCTCATCTTGCCGTTGGCCATTTTTATGTCCTGGTCCAAGCCTTTTGAAAGAATTGCCATAAAAAGACCCACAGCTAATTTGGTAAGTCCAAAAGTGTTGATACCCCTCGTATGCCAAATTTTGGTCATTCTCATGTTTCAAGTCATTATATGGGTGTATGTTCAAAGACAGTCATGGTACATTCGCCCAGTTCCGTCAGACGATGATAGCAGCGTTGAGTCAACAGACAACACGGCTTTGTTTTTGTTCACAAACTTCCAGTATATTCTATTTGCACTTGTATTGAGCACGGGAGCACCATACAGAGAGCCCATGAGAAAAAACAAACCGTTTTTGGTCAATGTGGTTGTCGCGACTCTTTTATCTATGATGTTGTTCAAAATTGAGCAAAATTCGTGGTTGGGCGACTTCATGCAATTGACCAACATGTCTACCACGGCATATTATGTTCTTATCGTTGCTGCATTGTTGAATTCGGAGCTCTCGTACAAGGGTGAAGAAGTTTGGTTTAAGCAATTGGCGCAGGTTTTCAAAAGAATGGTTCACAGAGAAAGGAGAAGCAAGAAGAAGTTCAAAAACATACGAGCAGCGGCACAAATGTCCGTATAGGCGGCACAAATGTCCGTATAGTCGATAAATTGGTGCCGACAAATCGAGGCCCATAAATCGAGGCCGTAACATTGAGCATTGCTCCTGGTTTGTTTCAATCTATTTTCTTGGCCCACTGAGAAGATTTACCACGCTAGATTCTAGATTAGATTACTGGTCGCTTTACGTAGATTGTAAGCGACTCAAAGGGAATAGCGTCTATTCAATAGACCTAAATCCTACAACAAAAGCCCCTTTTCATAATTAAATTTAAAAGTTTCCTACCACACTTTGCGTCTTCTGTTCTTAGACACCTGGTCTTCCACATCAATTGAGATATCGGTGAAAAGGAGAACCACCACACTCGTAATTTTGAGTTTGCAGCCAGTCCTATTAGTTGGCCCCACAAATATGGGATTTTAATTGAACTGGCCCCACAGCATATCCCGGAGCTTACCTGCAGTACACTCCGAAAAGCTGGCCCCCCGAAACTACACCACACCAATCCCGTCACCCGCCCGCCTCGGAAAAAAAAATGGGAATTTTTACCGTGTTAAGGATCGGCTTATTCAGCAATTAGTATGGTTTTTTTCTGTTTTGTCAAGAGGTGATGATAAATACTCATTTTGACGTCGGTCCATACTTTGGTGTTTCGGGTGTCTCTATTGGGAATCTGTCCCGCGATTACTCGCCCTGATCTCTAACTTGAAAGAGTAGGACTGGACTGCATATAGTACATTAAAATGCCGTTGTAAATTCATTATCTGCAGGAAAAATAATAATGTGGGGGCATTTCGGAGTAGTTTGCGGCTGCCGAAGACCGCCATGCACCACCGATGCAGGAAGTACAGAAACACAAAGAGCATGAAAAGTGATGAAACGACGTTAAAAATTTGGAAAAAAATGGAAGATTCAAATTCAATTCCTCTAGAAGTCACTGAAACTGCTTTTAGAATCCGAAAAACTCCCATTTTAAGCATCAGATCCACCACCACAAATTAGCCCTAAACGGTTTAGAGACCCATCTTCACCCTCCACAAAGTTTGTGGGTGACAACCTAGATACATGACAACATTGATATTTCTCCACAAATAGGGAATTTAAATACACCGACTCTGCCCGCAGGTCAAATCATCATATTTTCATTGTTTCAAACACTAGTGTCTCACTACTTCTGGCTACTTTCAAAACTAAAGAAGTGATACAAAACTTGCAATCTAGTTAACACCAACAACAACTACAATAACAGCAAAGAGGTGCGGGTCTACACAGATTGAACACCACGAAACACGGATTAATATTCGCTTTAATATATCTAGATTTGTTTGGCTATCAAAAACACAACTTCAAACAGTTACTACTCTTATACTAAAATGTCTACTGCTTCTGCTGCCAGCACTAAAGATAACGCTTCTTCTGAGGCGCCATTGGGAGTTTCCAAGATCGTCACCAGTGGCGACAACAACCAGTACATCCACATTGGCAACAAGGTTTACCATCGTTACGACTTGATGGAGGCCTTTGGTGGTACTTTGAACCCTGGTTTATCTCCTTACCCAGTAAGACAAATAGGTAACCCATCGCCTCTCGGTTTGTGTGGCTTTGCTATGACTACATTTGTCTTGTCCATGTTTAACGCTAGAGCAATGGGTATTACTGTGCCTAACATTGTTGTTGGATTGGCTTGCTTCTACGGTGGTTTTGCTCAATTTGCCGCTGGTATTTGGGAAGGTGTTGTTGGTAACACCTTTGCTATGTGTGCTTTGACCTCATACGGTTCTTTCTGGCTCGCCTTCGCTGCCATCAATATCAAGTCTTTCGGTATCGCTGCCGCTTACGGTACTGATACCCACCAATTCAAGACCGCCGTGTCTTTCTTCTTGTTGGGTTGGACACTTTTCACATTCATGTTGACCTTGTGTACTATTAAGTCTACTGTTGCCTTCTTCTCCTTGTTCGCGTTCTTAACCATTACCTTTATTCTCCTTACCGCTGGCGATTTGACAGGAAAGGTTGGTCTTACAAGAGCTGGAGGTGTGTTCGGTGTCATTACTGCGTTCATTGCCTTTTACAATGCATTCTGTGGTACTGCTACTCCAACAAACTCTTACATTACAGGAAAGCCAATTCGTTTGCCATGGGTTAGACAAAACTAAACCGGTATTCCGATATTTATTGGTCCCATGGGATGACATAAGTTATTATGAGCGGCTGTGCCGTATTTTTATAAGCTAATGCTACGACGATCTACTTTTTAAATTTTTTGTAACTTCATTTTTTAAAACCTTTTAAATTTTTGTTTATTGTGTAGATTAGACCCGTACACCAGACCACCTTGGAAATTATCAGCCACTCGATATCGAATTAGGCTTTTGTTGATTCGAGATAGAAATTGACTCGGTAACGATTAGAGGTAAAAGAGGACAATCCTGGTTTTAATTTTAAAAATCTTTTGGAAATATAGGTGGAATTTACATTTTCAAAAAAAGGTGCTGTGTGCAGTACTAATTTATCCATATTACTTATCTAGGATACATTTATTACAATTTGGACCCAACACTCCAAATTTAAACCAAAAAAAGCCTTTCAAACAGTAACAACAAAGAGTCTTGCCATGATCTCTTTCTTTTCTGACCTGATTCGCAGCTCCTGAAACGAATTACAATTTGTGTCATATAAGATAACCTGCACATAACACAAGGCTAGAGATGCTTTCATAATCTCTTTCACTTTAACCTAAGCCAAAATTGAGTCACTTAATTCCCTAATTCCAAACATTCAAATTAATTTCTCAAATTTTATGTGACTACAATCATTTCAAAACCAAAATGTACTGTTCTACAGAGAAAATTAATATTTTGAACATTTTCGCTTTGTGTAATGGACCTGCACATAATACCTTCCCTGGGCTCCCACGTGCGACTAACAATATTATACCCATTACCTATCACATCGCTAGAAGCTTCAAATTAGTAGTAGTATTTCCTTGAAAAGAAGTAGACAAGTTTCCCTTGTTATCAAGAATTAACTACCAACGTCGTTCCTCTCTTTCGTCTTACACCATGTCTACCAACAAGAGAATTGCATTGCCCGCCAGAGTCGAGCCAAAGGTCTTCTTCGCCAATGAGAGAACGTTCTTGTCTTGGTTGAACTTCACCGTCATCTTGGGATCCCTTGGTGTTGGTTTGTTGAACTTCGGTGACCAGATCGGTAGAGTCAGTTCTGGTTTGTTCACATTCATTGCTATGTTGACTATGGTTTATGCTTTGGTTACCTACCACTGGAGAGCTAAGGCCATCAGAATGAGAGGTTCTGGTCCATACGATGACCGTTTCGGTCCAACCATGTTGTGTATTTTCCTTTTGGTTGCCGTTGTTGTCAACTTTGTTTTGAGAATCCGTGGTTAATTGAGCATCTTTTGTTCCCTTGTCATTGCACCGTCACTTCATAATCTAATCAGTAATACATCGTTTTAATAGGGAATGTAGGGGGTTGAAGAAATAGTTGATTTGAATCAATTGGTATGTTTGAATGTGATCGCTGGTTAATCATTTATGATTATCGTGAGTTTAGTTGTTTGTGGGCTTCAACGATATTAGGCTAATGAAAGTTTCCAAAAGAGCTTGAAACTGCAATCGCTTTGAATTGGTTCATTGCTATATTTTGTTATTGTTGATTTTCTAAAATTTTTTTTTTCTCTTATTTCGGCTTGGTTGCATCCTAATGAAATCTTCTTTTATCCATAATGAAAGCCTTGTGGAATTAAAACAATTCAAAAAAAGAATAAAAAGAAATTCTGCCCGATTCACAGACCTCTAATTAATATCAGATCTCTAATTTCTCTATGAACTGTAATCGATCTCTTTGTTCTCTATGACAGTGTAACACAATCTACCACAACACATCAAGAAAATAAAATATAAATACATAAACACCTCCTCCATCCACCAGAAATAGAATAAAATTATTTAAGTTATAATTTTTCATGTATTGCATCACGTGACTCTGTTTATACTTCCTGTCACATTTACTTTCACTTAGTCCTACTCATACCATTTGAAGATACATAAAATCCGGTAGAAAGCTCGTTTTTGAAAATGTCGATGGATTCCTCAGAGACCGGAGTGATTGCTCAAACGCCCAAGGTCATGTGCGTCTTTCTCGTGCAGTTTGATATGAAACTGGGCTACAAATTAGTGTGGACTAGTTACTCCAACGACAAAGCTCTTGCGGGCATAGAATCCAAAGCGCTTCCATCTGGTATTCATGAATTTTCCTCAACCACCGTATACTTGACGCATGAGATCAATGGCCTGCTTCACTACGGCCTTGCTCGTTTTAGGCAGTTGGACCTGAACCCACGAGACGCTATGAACGTGGATAGACTGCTTGTAAAGATGTACGCATTGGGAATCCTTGTGGAACCTCTCCGGGGAAAGTTCTGGCAACCGTTGCAATATCTGTCTATCGGTTGGGAACACACAAAAGCCGTTGACACAGCACTTGTAGAGTATCTACGCACAGAACAGGTTTCTGTTTTGACAGAACTCAGCGCATCGTTGATCTCCGATAATCTCAATGTTCCCGCTTCTAATCCTACTTCCTTCGAGAGCCATCCGCTTAGTAAGTTGCCAGCCGTTATGTCTCTCGTAGGACCTCTAATTTTTCCCCTTTACAAAGCCGCTATACTTCGTAAACGTATTCTAGTGTTTAGTTCATCTTCGCTGGGCCATAGTGAGCTAGTATCTGAACACAATAGCGTTCGTGACCCAGGAACCGCTGGCGCTTTAGCTTACCTAATCTCTTTACTAAGTGTAATTCCTAAGGATGTGCGCTTGGAGCTCCCGAAGGATACATCGCTCAAAACATCGCGTCCAATTTACTCTATTGGTCTTTCGGATCTTCCTTCTAATTTCTTCGTCAAATATCCCGGATACATAGCTACCACAGGAGATGAGATCATGAAGGATCAGCAATACATCTATGACATCGCGCTTTCATTTTCTTCAAAAAATTGCGAATTTTGCGAATTAACAAGTAGCACAGATCCAACTGTAGCTTTGAAATCGACTTATAATGATTACTCCAAGTTTCTCAAGCTATACCAAAAGCTCCCTCAAGGTGCCCTCGTAACCACTAACATCACCACAGATGATCTGTCGTCCATTAAAACGTCGTCTTCAATGCTCTCTGCGCTAGGGTTGGGTTACTTCACAGATAGCAAGGACTCGAAGCTTCTGTGGGAACCAAAATGGTGGCTCTCCGATGCCACATCGCCGATGTCGTGGCGCGAATATGTCTGGCTGGCTTTTGCATGGTTTGCGAGCGCGGGCGCAACAAACCGGGAAGCTGAGACGATTGATCTTGATGATGGGGATGGAACTACAGAAGAGGACGTGAGAGTCCTGTTGGTGCGTCTCACCTCAATTGTAGGGCAATTTCATCGTCTTACCAAGAAATGGTTTTATGTTATTGACGAAATTGTTTCTGAAATGGTTGAGTATGTACAATCCGAGGGCCAACAACTGTTTGTTCTCGAGCTTACTCTGCAAGATCTTGTAGATATGGAGTTGGACCCATACTCTCTGCAAGATTTGGCGTTTATTCGAGAGTTTGTATTGACGTATTGGGGTTCCATCATATCTGAAGTGGAGATCGGGATGGGATTCACTGGAATCTGTTGTTAGGGTGCTTTGTATGTCATTAAAGTGTAATGATTGTGATGAACTATTTGTAGCTCGTAATACTTTGTAACGTTGCAATGATTTATTGTTAGTGTTTTGGAATTATTAATGGGCAAGTATCTAATTCCTTTGAGTATCTTTACAGAGGTACTCCGCTCTCTGCGCCCACCAGAGATGGGATGTTAAAAAGCTGATAGCCGCTTAAATTGCTCTCAAAGTTCATCTTTGCAGTAAAATTGAATCAGGTTTTACTCGCATCTTCCTTTCTTAGCAATACTTCAGTTTCATCTCTAATAGGGTGACTTAACCGCAAAAAGCTAACATCCGCTTTAAACAGCACAGAGAGTGTAGACATATTTAATTTCATCTATGAAATTCTCATTTAGCATTGAAGTTAAAAGGGGCCGTGACTACAGTTATAAGCTACCAAGTTCTCTTAGACATTGTTAATATAATAAGATTCGAGTTACGAGCGCTCTTAATAATGAAGAAGAAAATTCTTTTAAAACATATTAGATGTTTATCTCTGTCAATTTGCCGTTTCCTAATTCCAACTTCTTAATTTCAAAACCCGAGTTTTAAAACTTGAACTCAACTTACATCAGACCCTGCTGAACCTTTTCCAAAATAGAAAAAAATAAATATCAAATTTTTTTCACCATCTTTAAAAATCATTATATTTTAAATCTTTCATTTATTTCATCATGACGTTTGATCATCCCGATTCGGCCCCGGATCAAATATCCAACACCACACCACCACAAACCAACAAATTCTAATTAAAAAAATAAATTTTATTCTGAAAATTTTCTTTCAATCAACTAATTCAAAAGAATACATTTTTCCACCTCTTTCGGTGGAGTTGCAACCGGGTAACCTCCGTGCATACACCAAAACAAGATCTCCCTACAACAGTTACAAAGTCTAAACTTCGGCACAACCTCTGAATTGGCCGCCAAGGGATTACTTTTTTTTCATTCGGGCGGAGGTCAATTGGTATTGCTAGCATACTCTGCATCTTGCAAGAAGTCACGGGACTCACTTATTTCATTCCGTTGATTCTGACCCACGTCGGTTACCCCAGAAGTTCCACAAATAGGCTACCACTAGCCTAAGGCCTTTTAAGAGAAGATATAAGACGAAACTGCTGTTTCGGCTTACTGGATAAGTATCTTTTAATATCAGGTAGAAGGTTCTGCTCGTTGTTCTTTTCTATTCAATCATTCGCTTGAGTCTTTTTCACCAAAGAGTGTAAAGTAGCGAATCTTTACCTTTTCCGTACATTTATTTCTATAGGTCTATATAGCTGCTCATCCACAGTATGAGCATCCAATCCACTAGAGGTGCAAAGAACAATGGAAACGTAAACTCGTCTCCGCTTTCTAGCTCCGGTTCTAGCCCAAATACAGGCACTAACTCAAGTACCAACTCAGGAGGCAGTAACGCGTCGGGAAACAATGGCCTGCGTCGGTTCGTTTCGAAAAACTCAAAATCGACTACAAATGCTGAATCAGACACCGACCCTTCTACAACAGATGCATTAACTGATCTTCTCGCAAGTTCCTGTGGGAAGACAGTAGTGGCAACCGTTGCTTCTGGTGCTAGGTATCAAGGAGTTCTTGTGACTGCTGACGTTTCTTCTACAGCAACATCAAGCATGTCTGTTGTTTTGGCGCATCCATCGTTGGTATCACGTTCTTTGATTAACGAGAAAAGTAACGTCGATGAGAAATTGCCTGAAAAATTGATTATTCAAAGCAAAGATTTGATTGATGTAGAGGTTTCCACGTCTGTAGCTGACAATAAAGATTCTAAGGATGTCAAGGAATCTAAGGACCTCAAGCAGCCGCAAAAAGAGTCTAAAGATAAAGAACAAAAGGAAACGAAGACAACTCCAGAAATACTGTCTGAAAAACCTGTTTCGAAGCCTGTCGACGTTGTAAAGCCAATCTCCTACTCAGAATTGGTTAAAAAATCTACCCAACCCTCTGTACAAAGCACGGAACGGAAATTGAACGCCGTGCGTTTGGACGAGAATCCTAAAGTGAAGCCTGCAACTGAGGCCCAACCTCCCACCTCGTCAGATTCCTCGTCTAAATTTAAGACGGACCGTGATATTTCTGCAGGTTTCAAATTCAAAGAACGTGAGTTCCAAATGTGGCAACCCGATGAAGGTAGCGAGGAGATCACTTTGGAGGACACCACTGCAAGTTCTGGTCAGTGGGATCAATTTAAAGTGAACGAGGAGAAGTTTGGTGTTGAGTCGTCTTACGACGAACACTTATACACTACTCGTGTCAATACTTCTGCCAAGGACTACAACGAAAGATTGCAACGCGCACAACGTATTGCGCGTGAGATTGAGGGCCTGAGCACTACAGATTTGCATGTTTTGGAAGAACGTGGCACCACTGTTGACGATAGCGGCATGGACGAGGAAGACAAGTATTCGGGCGTTCTTGCCGAGACAAATTCTTCTAAATCTGACGCAGTTGCAAAACTGGAGAACAAGATTGACACAAGAGGAAGTGAATTGATGGCAGCGCTCAGAAAGGGCTCCACATCTGCTGTCACCCGTTCTGGCCCATACATCAGCGAACAGAAGCCATTAATTCCTGAAAATGGTAAGTACACAACTCCGGGGCAGCGTGCTGCTCATTACCACAATGATCCTGCGATCGTTTCGAGCTCGGCAACAAAGAGATCGACTCCAGGTGCCGTTGACACACAAAAAGCTACCGCGGGCAAAGCTAAGTCGCCCGAAAGTACAGAATTGAACGAGACTACAAATACCCTTTCGTCTCAAAAGGTGTCTTCAGGCTCTAGCACTGGCTCTAAGAAACTGGGCAAAGAATCGTTCCGATTAAATGCACAGAGCGAGATAAACTCCTTGAAGGAGTTCTCTGTCAGCTTCAAAGTGCCACACAAGATGCCAAACGATCTCATACCAATTCTCGCCAAGGATAAGTCGAAACAGGATGAAATCTTGAAGAAGCAGGATCTGGTTCTGGCTGCCAACGTCGAAAACAGTAAAGACTTACCGAAGCATACAGAGAAGAGCGCAGATAGTCGGAAGCTGTCTGTTAGCAGCATCGGAACTACTGGCAGCACCAAGGAAGTGAAGCTGTTTAAGCTAAACCCAAAAGCAGCTGCCTTCACTCCATCACGTCCTCTCCAAGCGTCACCACTGTTGTCGAACGCCGCTACAGTAACTTCGCCTCGTGTGCAAACTCCAAAGCTTCCTGGCTCTTACAATACACGTGATCGGAAACATCATGTTTTGTCGGCTGTCGAAATCTTTGGTTCGGCTGAGAATGTGCCAACTGCTGAGGATAAGAAAAAGAAGCTTCAGCGGTTCCGTCAGGGCTTCAACGTCCTCTCTACAGCTGTAAAGGAACATGAGTCGAAGACCGAAAAGTCTTCTGCGCCAATTTTTCCCCGTATGTTTATTACCCCACCTACGTGGGACTCTACAGTTGATGAATCTTACGAGAAAGTTATCACAGACAAGTGTCTTCCACAATTGCATCAAGGCACTGGTAGCCATCCAGGAATGCAATTTATGGGCTCTCAAATGATGGTTGGTGGTGGTGTTGGTGGCGCAGTAGGTAATGTTCCCGGAGCTCCTGGAGGGTATGGAGCAATTGGCGCTGGAAAATTCCCAGTTTCTCCAGCAATGCAGAACTCTATGGCGGCAGCACAATTTCAACAACAACAGATGCAGGCTGCTATGTTTTACCAACAATTCCAAGGAGCAGGTGGACGGCCCGCGCCACAAATGATGTATATGGCACCCGGGTCTGATCCTCAATACCTGGCGCCAGGATTCATGGTTCCTGGCATGATGACTGCCGTACATGGACACATTAGTCCTACATATGCAGGTGGAGATATGGGCTACGGAGGAGTTGGAGTAGGAGGAGTACCACCGCTGCTGGATGGCCAATCGAATGGATATTCCTATGAATCACGTGGACATGGACATAATCATGGACATAACCATAATCATAGCAGTAACCATGGTAACCAGAACCATAACAACCACAATAACCATGGTAATTACAACAATCATGGGAATCAAAGTGGAGGCGCCGGTCAAAGTGGAAACAATGGTCGTGAATATTCGGGAAATGGGTATAATGGTCAAGGCCAAGGAAACAGGCGCTACTACAACCAGAAGCGAACCTACAACAATTGAAAGTGGAACGTATTGGAGGTGGAGGTATATAGCGGGAGACAAAAGTAAATCCGAAGTGACAAGTGTTAGTAGAGAATGTTGTAGTGTGACTTTTACCATAATTGAGACCAATTTCTCTTTTTGTTCCTTTTTATTTCTCTGCAATTAAGTACAGCTTCCATAGTTATTTGGCTCGAACCAAATGTCCTACTCGAACGGATATAAATCCAAATGAAAGAAGAGATTTGCAATGAAAATAGAAAGCAAATTACTTCATAATCCCCTACGATTAAATTCATCTTCTATCGTTTTTCAACTCTTTGTTGATGCTTCACGTGACAGATCAACATCTAACT
Source organism: Australozyma saccharicola (assembly GCA_030569455.1). Classification (NCBI taxonomy): domain Eukaryota; kingdom Fungi; phylum Ascomycota; class Pichiomycetes; order Serinales; family Metschnikowiaceae; genus Australozyma; species Australozyma saccharicola. Next base: position 118,649 of record JAJMKW010000014.1, read on the forward strand.
TAGTTACTGAACCGACCTCAACCACAACAACTTCTGCCACCACATTAAACACAACTAGCAGGACTCATCATGAGCGATCTGGCGCTTCTTCGAATTTCCAATTTCATTAAGGTCGAAGAAGATTTGGTGAAAGTGGCAGCTCTACGCGAACAATTCGTCAAAGAAAAAAGCAGCATCGACGTCAAGCTTAACACAACCACTCTGCAACTTATCGATTCCATCGTCTCCAACCTTGCCAAATTGAAAACCTCGGCCGAGAAATTGAGCGCCATAAAGGACAATATAGACCGTATCAATACAATCCACGATGAATCCATCACAAACGTAAAGGACTATCTGACTCTTAGAGAAGCATCTGAGATCTTCCAGCTCATGAACCAGACACAGAACTTATATAAAGATATTTCCAGCTATCGAGAATATGCTGAGCATATTGGCAATGCAATTGATGCCGAATTTCAAGCCGTAAGCGAGGATATAGAGTATCCCTTGTACAATCTTTATCGAATCCATTATAACGTCACCCAGGCCAGAAACTTCCTGGACTACTTGTTGCGATCTAGCGAGACACTTTCTGACGATACCCAGTCTATTATCTCCAAAATCACGAGCCCCATTCGTCGTGTAGTGCGTAAGTTTGACGAGCTTCTCAAGGAGATCATAATAAGTATCACAGAAGCCGTGAAGGAGGGAAATAAAGAGATGGTTCATAAACTTGTTCGTGTAATTCTGTACGAAGCAACAGAAGATGCCAAAATCCTTTTAGTTGATTCTTTGCAATTGACCAACGACGCTTCTCTAAAGACATTAGATTACTCGAAATATCGTGCCACACAAAGACATTATCACAAATTCTTCTACGATAAACTTGAAGAGAGTTTGGCGGATACTTTTAATAAGTGCGTTGAACACTTTACTGAGGACCCAATGTTAGTTTATGACAACTTGGGATGGTTGGAAGACGAATTAATCTTTGTAGAAAGGAGCTTGGTCGATTTATTCCCGCTCACATGGCATGTGGAAGATTTCATCCATAAAACATACTTCAATCTTTTGCATAAATTCACTATTGACATTATCAATTCTAACCCACCCGCGGAAGACTTGATGCACATTCTCTCATACGATTCACACTATAGTTCGTTTATAGCTTCTTTACGTGGAAAAGATAAGAAGGTAGACCGCTCTATCTTAGGCGAACAACTCAAAGAATCGGTTTTAAGCGATTACATGGCAGTCATTGTGTCTAAGATGCAAGAGTGGAATGAAAACTTAATCAAACAAGAAGCTATTGATTTCACCGTCAGACTTGCGCCTGATCTTTACTCGTATAGACAAACCTTCGAAGATCTTGACGATAATGATAATCCTATTTCGGGGGACGTAATTACTGACGTTTATGTCCTCCCAGACTTTAAGACCACCCTCACAATGCTTACACAACAGGCAGATGCTGCTGGTGATTCAGGGTATGGAAAAGTCTTGGTAGGAGTTATTGAAAATTGGTCTGTGTGCTACAACAAACGTGTGGCAGCCTACGTGGAGCTTATAGAGGATGAAATGGTCAAGTATATGTCTATTTATAACAACGAGGCCTGCCTAATCAAGGAACTGAAAACAAAAAGGTTTTTGCGGATGCAATCCAAGCCCCAACCAGAGTATGACTTGGAAAACATGACTGAAGAGGAACTTGCCGAAATCTCCAAACCTGGATTGCTCGAATACCTCACTGCTTTAGGAAACACCTATGAAATTAACACCGACAAGCTCCAGGAGAGCTTTTTGCCAAAGTACAAGGCAAAGGTCCACATGACATACCAGGAAAAAATCGAACAGGCTTTCGAGGATACTATTGTTCCCAGCATGGATTTGAATGCGCTAGTAATTAGGTCAGTCACTGAAATCATTATCAACGACTTGCTTCCCGCGCTCTCGATGGTATTTACCTCGAAATGGTACGATCTAGACAAAGTCAATGAAGAACCAATTGCAAAACGGATAGTTGATACCGTGACCGAGTATATGAGCGAATTAAGAAATTACGCCTCTCTAGATTTCTACAGCTTGACATTTACTGTTTTGATTGACACTTTGATGGCTCATTATATCCGTATAGGGTACCAGAACATTCTCCATGGAGATGGCAAAAAAATCGATCGAAAAGCGACAAAAAGACACAAGATGTTCCACGAGACTTTGGACCGTGACATTAAGATCTTTTTTGATGGCTTAAACCCTTTATTATCTGGCAAAGACCGTGCATATTTGGTTAGAAGTCTTACTTCTCTTGACTTCCTTATTTCACTTGCCACGTGCGAAAATTACATGGAAGATGTTCCACAGCTTTGGGAGAACGATATTTTGGGCACTTATTATGACTGTTCGGTTGACTATGTGCGTGGAGCGCTCATGTGTTTCAAGGACATAGACGAGAAGACAATTCCGCCATTAATAGAGCGGTTAGTCCAGATTAAACAAGACTATCATGCATCTGTTCCGCCACCAGACCAAGCACAGGCTGTGGTGACTTTAAACAATTTCTCCTTTGTGTAGGTATGTGTAAAATAGGGCTAAGCAACAAAAATACATAGAGTATTCACTCACTTATCCGTCTTTTCGTTTTCAAGAAGTAAAAAGTAAAGTAGCACACAAACAGCCAAATATGGATTTATATTTGCCGGGTTGACTGCAACCAAGTGACTTGTTGGTCCTGACCGAGGCTTGATTGAAGCTTCTTCTGAGTCTTCTTCATCAGTATAAACCGCCGAGATAATAGCTGCCTCGCGCTTCTGAGATCCTTCGATTTTATACAACTTCCTTTCGCTCCCACACCATAGAAGTTTACTTTGGTCTTGCTCGAAATTTATTTCACAATTGCATCCGCTAAGTTTCGCCAGAATATGAATTCGTACGGGCGGCAAATCTTCCCGTTTAGGCTTGTACCGAGTCAAAAAACTTGGCAATAATGACAGCTCCTCGGGTGTCTCCTCTTGAAAAAATTCAATGAAGCCGCCTTTTCCCACAGTGTTTCTGTAGAAATGTGCCACCTCTGCTGTGGAATGGACCACTTTAAGCCGCCCAAACGAGCGATATATATTATTAAAGACCTTCGGACTAGATGCGAAATTAAACCGACACATTTGCCGACCTCCTGAGTCCAAGACTGCCGCACTAGCACTTCCAGACACGTTGGTGCAGATAGTATATCGAGATATAGGGGCAGGGCTGGTATTCAGTACTGGACGGCGGTAACACATGTACGACGTGCTCGACACGATGGCGCCTACAACAACCGTGCCAACTATTAGTGATATCATGGTGGCCCTAATTATTTTGAAGGAATGGAGAAGGAAGTCGCTTAAGGTCAAATCAAGTCTGTGGGTATGTGGTACAGATAGAAAGTGACGGACTGCAGGTAACGCATCTGGGGGCGGCTGGTACACGTTATCGATCAATCTTCTTCCGACGACGAGTAACCTGCGAGCGACGCGCCGAGCGATGTGGGATTTGGGGGTATGTTATCCAAAAGATCCGAATTTGACGATTTTTCTGTTGTATCCTTATTTTTATGATTCGGTTTTTCGGCAAACGGGGCATCTTCAGTTACCGTTTTTTGACGTGTGTCCCCATGTGGAATATGACGTGCATATGCACCACCTGCAATCTCAGCCAGGGCTACTACCTCTGAGATTTTGCTTGAACTTTCCGATGATTCGGTCGATTTTGAATTTTTTTGGTTCTTCAAATTCTGCAAATTCTTTGGGTTGTTCAAATTGACTTTGATTTGTCCCAGAACCTTTAATCGTGGCTCAGTAGCATCGTCACTAGTATCAAAGTGCTTGGGCCGCTTGGGTATAGAGACTTGATCCAACAGACGCTTTTCGGAGGTTAATTTCTCTTGAGCTCGTAGAATAGCTGCATCAGCGCCTCCACATTGTTGTAATTGTATAGCTTTGGCTTGTAAAAATGTAAGCTGGTCGTGCATCTGTTGTTCCTTCTGTTGTTCTAAAAGCTTCTCTTCCAATGACTCTAAGGTAGTACTTCCGGTTGTCAGGTCTTGAGAGCGCCAAAATGGGTTATTCTTTCTCTTATGCTTTTGCTCTTGATACTCTTGGTTTTCACGTTCTTGTCTTTCTAGTCTCTCTAGCATCTCATCCTCTGTTTCTGCCTGTTCCACAACCTTCTGCTTAGACGAGACATAGTTTCGAATAACACCCGACACGGGCTCAAAGCCACTGGTTTTGGGGTCGGTACGGAAGACTAGTTGACCGTTACATCTTGGACACTTAATATGGAAATGAATTATCTTCACTCCCATGTATTTATCACTGGTTATCTCCTTGCGAGCATTGAACTTGCGATGAGCTGCAATGTATTCGTTACACAGCACGCATTTCATAGAAAATGGCACCATCAACCGAACACGGTTGATATTTGGGTTCGTGGACTTTTTCTTTTTGGGTAATTTCGATGGATCATAGTCTGGAGGGTACCATTTGTTGATAGCTTTTCTTTCAGACATGGTTGAAGAGTCAAGGTTATCACGTGGAGATAGCGAAGGAGAAGGAGTAAAGCATAGAGGGAGAAAAAACACAAAAATTTTGGATCGATTTGAAAGATTTGATTCACAATTGTTTAATTTATTTTTGTTTTTGTTCAATTACTTGTTGAAAGTGCCGTATGACTTAGGGTGATACCGAACCATCGATGGTGTGAACTCAATTTAGCAAATAACGGTAAATTTCTTTCAGATGCTTCTGGACTTATTGGAAACACGGAATGAATGTTTTCAGTTTCAGAATATTGTGTATGCTTTAGGGCGCTTACTAGAACGCAAATCATTGTGGAATTACGCTGCCAAACCATGGGGACTGGAAATGACTTACGAAAAGTTATAATTGAGGTAACCGACGTAAAAGATTTGCTTATTTTTGGGTTTTGTAGGGAAAACCCCTCTATGGTACGCTTATATGTTGTCAAACTCAATCTTTGTCATGGCTACGATAATAGCTAGTGAGAATTTTTTTATTTCAATAATTTGATATTCGAAAGATTCATTCTTCTTTGTTTACGGTGTTGGTTTTGTTTTACAGACGGTGGTTCATCCATATCTTGGAACTGCTCCAAACACCAAGCATTATTGTTACCCGTACAAATAAATGTATAGAGGTCAAATTGTGGATATCAAAGCTTTAAAGGCGTTCAACGTGATTAGATATCGTCGAACCAAATGGTCCATGCTATTCCAACCGCTCTCCCGAAATTTTCATTGGATTCGAACCAACAGATCAGCGAGAGTCAATAGTCACTTCTGCATTTGATTCAGAAAAACTCTTTTTGATTCAGAACTCTTGGACTTAAGGAACGCTCGAGGAGATCGGGTTTGACTGGGTGCCGCCGACATTCTTGAAGCGAACAACGCCAGAAGTACTTCACAGACTTCCAGTATAACAATACCTTCTTTTCTATTCAAAAATGGCAAAGATCCTTACACATTTTCACGGCTAATTTACGTAAATAATCAGATTATACTCAACTAGGGATACTTCAAATATCGTACATGGCCGAAGCTATTGAATCAGATATTCCTAAAAGTATGAAACCTAATGAATGTTCCTACCAATAAATATAGTCATAGTGGAACCATTAAGGGCATTTAAAATTTCTAAATTTAATGGGTATGCATTTACTTCCAATAGCCGGTGAGCCACTACCAAGTCTCCAGTAGTAGGGTCACACCAATCCAATCCAAGAAAACACAGAAAGCCAAATTTAGAAGATATTTTCTCTAAACCTATTTAAAGTTTCATTAAATTATTATTTGTCTCTATCAAGAAAATCCTTTAAGCCTAAACGCATAAGAACAGGATGAAGGCATTATCTGCAGTCCCAATGACCTGTCAGATCCAAATTCTGTAACGGTATATCTATAATTGGCAAGAGCAAGAAGGCCATGAAATTCATGAAATTTTAATTTTGATGACTGGAAAAGGGTCACGATGGAACCACATCTTGGATTGATGTGGGGAAGGCGGACTGGACCCTTCGTAGAGGCAGTAATGGGTATGGGCAAAGATGTGCGGAGTAAGAGAAGAATTAGACCAATTTTGATATTAAGTTTGGATTACAAGTTAGGGCGGAGAAAAGAAAAGGCTGGTAATTGATTGTGAGTTCGAATCTTACCGTAATTGTCACGAAGAGACGAACACTTGAAGATGGCGGGTTCAGGTCTATAGAGACGGCAAAATTGTAAAGAGATCAATGTAAAAGAAACGAATCTGAAAGCCGCAGAGACGGCAAAGTTATGAAGAAACCAATGTGAAAATACGACCTTTGTCTAAGACAAAATCGTATGCAAATTACGAGAAGTCTGCTTAAGTTCCAGACTCCAACAGAGGAGTCGAGAAGAGTGATTGGGAGTAGAGGTTCTTTTGAAACGAGAAATGATGGATGCTAAATTACAATTGTTTTGGTTTACTTCCTTATATGGTAGTGGTCGATTCTTTAGATAATTGGTAATTATCTGCGGCTTGACATCACAATCGATCTGACAATAAAGCTGATTCCGAGCCATGTAAGTTGACCGCACTTATGTCACTAACTGATTGGAATGAATGTGAAAAAGCAGCTACAAATTAATATGGTAAGGCTACAAAGCCCATTTACAAAGCCCATTTACAAAGACAATTCTGTATGTTCTAGCTCTGACTCCTCTGATTCTCTGATCCCCCTACCTCAGACCTCTAACTCATACCTCTAACTCATACCTCTAACTCATACCTCTTAATCCAGTCTCTAAAGACCTCTCAGCAATACCTTACCATAAACTCTTTTCTTACTTTTCTTACTTTTCTTTACCCACATCGGTCGGACTTACTCTTAACGCCTTACTCAAAGGGGCTATTACCAACATAAAACAACACCCCAAAGGTCAAGTGTGACCGAATACTAAACCTAAATTTTATCACTTTCCCAATTTTACACTCCAAAATTTAACCAATTTAATACTAACCTCATGTCAGGTTCATTCAATTTGGTGTTGGTTTTTCTGTGTCCTGCATACAATTTGAAGTACGACTCGGTGCTTCCTGAATTGGCTCTCCTCAAAGCGGGTCAGGAAATATACAAACCGACTATATGCAGGCCACCAATGTGAAGTTGAGTAAAAGAGATGTAATTGGAGGCGTTTTTCGAATGCAGACAAGATGAAAAAGAGGAAGAAGAGGAAGGTCAATAATTTCCAAAAAGCGCCATATGAATTTGAATCAATTTTGAAAACATTCCTATTCTTTCTACCTGTTTATTGTACTGAAAAAAAACATTCCATTTATTTTTCTGGGCCAGACACGACCTCCAAAATCTCCCAACCCTCCAACCCTCTTTAGAAATCTTAAAATACCGCATCAAGTCCTATATTGAATAATTAAGGTTACTGTATGCAGTACCTGGTGACATATGGCTCCTAATGGGATAGTGAGGGAATTTTAATGTGATATACAACAGAGTGGAGTATATAAACGGAAGGAAGGTCTTAGAAAAATTTTGAAACACATCTTTTTCCCAAAAAGTTGAATCGACGCCTCTCTGTGTCTACACTCTGTATTATTATCAGATTCATAAAAATCGGCAATAGCGGTTTGCTATTTAAGGGTTTAGTTCCTGTTACTCGTCTCCACTAATAGTATAGGAGGAATCGAAGAACTTGAACTTATTTGAACTTATTGAAAACAAAAACAAAACAAAGGGATACTTTTGGTATTTATTTGTATACCATATAGTTTTCAACTTGGTTAACGGGTAGCTTTCTTCTGGTCTTACTACTGGTCTTACTACCTGGTTCTTCTTATACTGGTCTACTTGACTGTTCACACTTAACTGGCTTAAGTCAATCAAAATAAGTTACATTGCTAACTGCTCTACCTATTCTTTACTCGGCATTGTCTTTCCTTTCTCCCCTTTCTTTCCTCATAGCACAGTTGAAGATGTCCTGTGCTCTCTAAAATAGAACGAGAACAAAGATAAAACCACCAAATCCGAAACACCACATTATCAGAATCCAAAAGAAATCTGTCCTTATAGTTTAAATAATGTTTCTTCTGAAAAAGAAATCCGTGTCTTCCACGAGCTCGATGTCTTCGACGTCCTCTGAAAAATCCTCTTCTAGCGTGAAGTCGCTGTCTTTTGCCAAGTTCGATGAGAAAAAAGACTACGTTCGTAGGTGTAGTTTGAAAAGCTCCAAAAAGGCACCATGCTCGGTATCTTTTTGCTTGGGAAAGAAGTTGTAGCTGGTCTATAACCGCTCTTGGAGAAAATAAATGATTTACCCGGTTAGTTTTAGTTCCGACTCTACGTTCTGTAGACTGCTTTCATGCTTTAGTATTGTGTTTATTGGGTTTTGAAATACATGATGTAATGATAAAATGTTGTAGATTTGTGCGTTCTTTTGTGAATTCATTTGTCTATGTGTAGAGTAAGCCAAGAACACTAAAAACGACACCATGAACAAGAAAAAGAGTGAGAATAAGAAAAAGGCCCTTTTTTGCTCTACTACAAACCATCCAGTCCCTAATGTCGTTTCAATATTAATTAATTTGAGTATGACTCTTTCGCTCTCGCCGCTCAACCTATACTGTACTCAAATCGCGCTATTTCGACGCAAAAAAAAAGGCAGCACCAAGCAGAACTTCCTACCGCCTCCAAAAAGTAATCAGAATTTTCTTTTTCAAAAATTTACAACTGACCGCCCTATCCTCAATAGTTCAGATCTGTACTAGGCTGTCAGTGCGCCGCATTTTGCAATATGCGTGAGGAGTAATGTGTAATGGCAACTACATGCAGTATTCTCTCATTTAAACGTCGTCACGTGATGGTGTCTCGAAATATGTAATTCTCTCAATAGCAACCCTACCAATAAGGAAGTGGGCGGATTTTTCGGGCAACTTCGTCTGGGCCCCAACACTAAACTGAGAGCAATTAAGAAAATGGACCTGTCAGTTTTTGGAAACCTCAAAATTTGCTTCTATTAAACCCTCCTCTTGTCAAAACGTCACGGCTCATAATCTTAATGTTCATGTATATGCACCTTTAAATCAGCAATTCCTGCAGATACTCGAATGCCGCATGTTCGATTTTCCTGTACTTTACCAACCACTAAGCCACCCTTTGTGGTTTTTTACCGCAATTGGGATGTACGGGTGTTCCCGCCCAAGTCCGAATTAAGAACGGATTTGAGCTTACCTTGGACATTCCACCCCTTTAAGGGAGTTGCAATGGCGACTGATTGGAAAGTAAAAGTAATCAATTATCCCGAGAGTTTTGGGCGTCGAGAGGATTATGTGAATAGGAGGGGAATTGAAAAAATGGGCGAAATAGGGCGAAAAATGGGCAGATGTTTAGGCAAAATGTGTGATGAAGGTGGAAGGGAGTAGCGCCTTTGTAATTTCAACAAATTACGTTTTGCATTTATTGTTGGATCCTTTTTTCGTGTAAAGTCACAATAGATATCTGGGTATAATCAGATCTTCAAATTGGATGTAAAACGGTGTGAACGACGGAGTAATTACTGGTTTAGCCGATGCTGAAAGCGGCCATTGGCAGCCAACCAATAGATAACATTGACAGTTGAGAGGTAGCTCATCTGGCGCCTTTAGAATTAGCTTGATCATTTTGGCTGGATTCGGGTACTCATTGCTTTACATGTTTCTCTTTTTGATTATTTGCCCGAGATATTAGCCATGAAGTCTAGAAACGAAGATTCCATCGAGTCTAACATACAATTTCAGAAGGACTTGAATTGTAAGAGTTTTTTATTATTTGTAATTTATCCTTGTTTATGTCTCCTTTAGTAAGTAGACTTCATTGAAAGTTGAATCAATTATACTTCGCTTCTTGTGTAATTCGCTCCTTCTGTTAGCTTAGACAAGTCTACACTCTTCCAGCTAATGAACAAAAGGAATGACTATATTAAAAATTTTATAAATTTCTACTTTCTTTATTATCTCCTTATCTATTTTTTGGAAGAAAACAGTGATCTGCATCAATTTTCATTAGCTTGTTTCAGATCTACAATATGATCCAGCTTGTTGTGTATATGCAGTAAATCATAACATTCACTTGAATGTTACAACTGTTGTCTCAACAAGATTCGTCGACTAAGTGTCCAATTAGGTTTAATTTAACCGATTCGGCCGAAATATACATCCAATTAGATCAAAGCATACAATGGATTCTCCGGAAAAGACTCTGGTCCCTTCCGCGTTTGAGTCTCAACGTGATAACCTAGTCCAGGAAATAGCCTCTGCAATGGACTCGGTGGTGTACAACCTCGAAACACTTAATCGTACACTTAATGATTCTGTTCAGGTTGGAAAAGAATTTGAAAACGTTGGCCAACTCTGGAGTACGTTCTATAATGGTTTGCAGACACAACGTGATTTGGGTGTTGTGGAAGCTGAAAAAGACATCCAGGGTCTGGACCGCGAATAATAGATAGAATTGCAAACTTAAACTTTTAAACAGGTTCGAGCCAATTGAGTTATTTTTTGTAATAGGGGATCTGCGTTAAGGCTCCTATTAGTTCCAAACCTTGCCTATAGATGAGTGAAGTTGAGGGGAGTTGAGGGTAGGTACTGAAGACGTTACAGTGCTCTTCGATTATCATTAATTTCATTCTGCGTGTGGTCTATAAAAGAACTACCTGTTCCTGTTAAGTACATATAAGCATCCATCAGTTCCCCATCTTGCAACGTGATGAAGCTTGTGAAAACCATCGTCATCAGGTGTTACCTGGGTTTCACCTACTCCTTCCATGATAGTGACTGCTTTCCCAATATTGTATCCACGCACAGCCAAGTCTCCAGACTGAGTTGCATCGAAATTCATGAGCTTGATCTCGTTGGCTTGTACGATTCCACCAGCTATAAGAATGCTCTCTGCAAGTTTTTGTGGAAATATTCTATACTCAAAGTAATCCGTCACAAGAAATGGTCCTGCAATGTTAAATCGACCAATTTCTTCAACTATGTTGACACCCAAAGTAGCTCGGAGACTATTCCAGTTAGTGTATTCGCCCTTATTACAATCACGGTGAACATATATGAGTCTCAATTGCAGTTTGCCTCCGCCACTGAAACGAAGTCTGGAGAGGGAAAAAATATTATGGTAATAAACGAGTTTAGAAAGACCGCCCGGTAATTTCTCATGCTTCTTTATATTCCTCACATTCATAACGAGAACTGTGGGTTTGTAGTTCATGTAATCAGTCTCATGGGATGTAAGGACAAGTTTCGAGCCAACCACAAACAGAGCTAAAACTTTGGTAATTTCATTCAACATACCTTCTGAGCTCGTGCGGTCTTGAACAATAACAAGTGTGTCTTCCTTGTTCAAGTGCTTAGACGGAGGTAAATGTTTAATGCAACTTGCAACTGCGGAGACTAAATTGAGCTGGGTGAAAACTGTAGACGAAATTACCTTGTGGTTGAGTCTTGCAGAAACCTTTAAAGCAATTCCTCTATCCTTCTCTACGGTGTACTCGTTCTGAAAGTCAGACTTTCCAGAGGAAAAATCAAGAGTTGTGAACTGAAATAAACAAGAGTTATCAGCCTTTCTACGAATTTCAAAACCTTCAGTCACAAGGACCGCATTCTGATCAATCAAGTGTTCTGTTTTGGTTTCATAGATGTGAACAGGAATCTGAGACAAAAAGGCTGCAAGGATGGCAGCGAATGTATACTTGTCAGCGAATAAAATCTCAGACGATAAGGCCAACTCGGATACATTTTCCCATTTCAGCATTAATTCAAGCAACTGATGAACTGCATGATTTAATTGGTCCACACGTATGGACTCGCCTCCAATTGTGATTGTAGGTTTTCCATCCATGGCACAGTTCTTGATGAAAATCTCCCAAATATCATTGAGATTTCCGTTTCGAAGCTTGTAATGGTCATAACGAATACCAAGACCTACACGAAGACCCGTTGAGTAGTCTAATTTGGTGGATTTGTGAATAGCCAGCTCGTTTGGTTTCCGAGTCTGCTCGACTACAGTCTGTTGATTAAGATACTCTGGAGGAACGTCTCTGTTGAAGTCGAGGTACTTCGTGTAGCAGACGAATACTCCAAGAATACAAATAAGTGTCCAAAGAAGAGGAGATAGCATTGTTAGTTTAGAAAAGAGTGGTTTTCATGAATCTTCAAGTAGCTAATTAAAAATGGGTCGAGTGTATATAAGGGAATGAATTGGTGGGGCATCTGTAAGGACATAAAACGGTTTGAAATTATAAAGATGATCATCAAGTTAGATAAATAGTACTAATTTCTTTTTCTTTCTCTGGAAATTTCATAGTTTCAATTACATTTCGAGGGTGGAGATTGAATTAAGCTCACTGAGGGACTAGGTCTCAGACCCAGCTAAAAGACTTGGCTTGACAACCGAAAACAGATGATCTCGAAGCTGGTTTTCTTTGATTTTTTCTTTTTGATTCACGCCTTTGATTTCTTTGTCAAATATAAAAAAAACCGCTTTCAAATCTCTATTATGGCTAATTTCATTATGTTCATTTCCGGCACATAACGCGTACTTGTCCACAACCGACTAGACCCTCCCACCATCCTCAAACCTAACAGAATCTCTTGAATTGAAGATGCCCAAAATCAAATCAACTTTGTCCAATTAATTTAAAAAAACCACCCAATTTTCCTTTTAATTCAAGTCGTTGTGGACCCTTGTGTCTTGACATGTTTCACATTGTCTGCAGGATGAAACGATTCGCGACTCAACTTTCTACCTATTTAAAACTAAAGTTAGTCTCTAAATCTTCTTTCCTTCAATCCCGTCAGGACTCTTCTCTAAAAACTAAAGACGACGCTTAGAAGTTATGATGCCGCGTCTTCGAGGCTCCAGCACCGTTGTGGTTCTAATCTCTTGTGTTTGGCTTCTGCTCTTCGTCTATTATGAACATATAGTCCCTTATCGGAGGGCAGCACAATGTAAATGGGCCCAACTAGAAAAACAAACAAACGTTTTGTTTGTTGCTGATCCTCAGCTTATAGATAGCCACACGTATCCTGGCCGTAATAGTGTTCTTTTGAAGGTATCCCAACACACTGTAGACGTATACCTCAAACAGAACTATAAGGCGCTCATTAACCACTTGCGCCCTGATTATGTCATGTTCTTGGGAGACTACTTGGATAACGGAAGACTGTGTCTAGACGGTTATTATGAAAAGGAGTTCCGTCGTTTTGAAAGAATATTCAATCGATTCCCGCAGTATGTCAGAGGAAAGAACCTCTTCACATCTGTACCAGGTAATCACGACATTGGCTTCGGTAATGGCGTCAAGCCCGAGCTGCAAGCGCGTTTTGAGAGTCATTTCGGTAAACCTAACACTTTGGAAACTATCAATGGAGTCGACTTCATTATGCTCGATACCCCATCGCTTTCTTCTGAGGTACCTGAAATCCGAAAGGACACAGCCCAGTTCGTAGACTCGCTTCCCGCTGCCTTCAAACCTAGAATTCTTCTCTCGCATATTCCTTTTTTCCGTGATCCGGGCCTTCAACAGTGTGGCCCACTCAGAGAACGTAATCCATTTCTACAAATTGCAGGCTATCAATACCAGCTGGCGATTTCTCCTGATCTTCTGAAGAGTCTCTTAGAAAAAATAAAACCACAATTGATGTTCGCGGGCGATGATCACGATTACTGTGACATTTTACACGAGTCTGGCGCTCGTGATATTGCCGTCAAATCCATCAGTATGGCCATGGGAATCAAGTATCCTGCTGTGCAGTTACTCTCCTATACCGCACATGAACAGAAAATGACATATGACACGCATATTTGTTACTTGCCGCGGCCTTACGTTAATGTTTTTGCATACATCTTAATGGCTATTGTAAGCGCTACAATCATAATTCTCTGGGATCTCAAACAGCGGTCTTCGCGCTACAATTATTCGATGATTCCCGTGTGGAGCCTGGAGCGTACAAGCACAGATTTGCCTGAGGAGCAAGAAGGTATATCTCAAAAAGTGTTTGAGTTCATGGCCAATCTGGACAAAAGCTCTGAATACATTCCACTACCTAATTATACATTTACTCCTAGAACCTGGGAAAAGCGTTGTGAAAAGGCTTTACTTACAAAGAAGCAATCCTTCATTAGAGTTTTACGTAAGTGGAATGTTCTGATGTGCGCAAGACATCTTGTCACTCTGGCATTTGTTGCCATGATTACATATAAACTAGTAATCATGTTTATTTAGATTACTAGTTGGTATATTTCGGTATTTATAAAGTAAAAGAATTTTGGGTTATTGTAATGATCTATGTGTAGCTTTTGATTGATGAGTTACATCGATTTTAAAGAAAAGAAAGAGTCTTAAGACAACAAAATATGAAGATCACATCATGTGCCATAAAGATAATGTTAAATAAGAATGATTTGATTTTGTGTTAGATAACATCTGCAGTAAACAGCTTTCCGGGATCAACCTGTAGGGGCCAACTATTGACAATCTGTAATAAGCTTAACAAAACAAAAAAGTCCAATTAAATTTTAATTCTTTTTTGCTCTTAAATTGTTTTTTCGATATCCTCTGGCTCGCAATCGCATTCCCTTCTGTTTGGCGGACTGTATTAAAAATACCACTCCGAATTACCATTTTACATCTGCGAAGAAACAGCCAACATACCCAATTAAAACAAAAATTAGATTTCGATCCTATAAGAATATGTACCATTGTTAAATATTTCAGTTCTCGTTTAGTAATATTTGCTCTGATAGCCTTGGATCTGAAGGAAGAGGTAGTTTCCCCATTGGGAATCAATACTGCAGGAACTCTTATCATAAAAAAGAAGACAATTGAATCTAAAACTTCGTGAATTGTCAGATAAAAGTCAATTTTCCACATTAATTACTCCTTTTGAGAGTCTAAATAAATTTGACTCCGATATTATCTACTAAAGGCCTTGTTTTATGGAGATATATTCAAAACTGTCAAAATTAGCACCTGCATATTGTTATTCGTCCTGCACCGCGTCTCGTAAAGTATTGAATTTGGAAACCTTGTATCAGCTTCTCTTAAATGCCAACAATTTGATCAGAACCTCTAGCGTTTGAAGCAAAAAGTGTCAAGACACAGAAGAAAACCTTCAATTTGCCAAAATGGGTTGCGCGGGAAGCACAATGACGGAAGAGGACGTTCTATACCAGGCGCAGCGACAGAAATCACTTGCAATCGATAAGGTGCTTCTTCAGAAGAAGAAAGAAGAAGCCAATTCGATTCGAATTTTTTTGTTGGGAGCTGGTGACTCGGGCAAATCCACAGTTTTGAAACAAATGAGACTCTTACACAATGACTCCTTTTCAGATATGGAAAGGTGTCATTACACACACATCTTATGGATGGATATGATAGAGTCGATGAGAATGCTCATTTTCAACGCAAGAAAGCACAGAATCCCATTGGATTGTGATAAGGCAGGCTCTCCATTAATTCCCTACAAGCGGATAATTATAGAGACCGAGAGAAGGTTTGCGGGAGAGCCAGATGAAGATGACTACGATGATGATAGAGACGATTATGCAATCGGTTACTATAGTCAGGCCAAACCCAAAAAGCGGAAAAATCGAAACGAAGATTTTGATGTGACCTCCTTGCTTGATGAGTCTGAGCAGGAGGAAGAGAAATCCATGAGCAGAAGACACTCCAGAGAAGATATAGCTATGGCTATCAAACAACTCTGGGCCAATGACCGCGGAATTAGAAAATGTTTTGAGCAAAGAAACAAGTTTCAGTTAGAGACCTCAGCAGAGTACTACTTTGAGATTGTTGACAAATTGAAGGATCGTATGTATAAATGTTCAGATCAAGACATTCTCAAGGGTCGGATCAAAACAACTGGGATCTCAGAGCACGAATTTCGGGTCAAGGGTTCTGTCTTAAAGCTTCTTGATGCCGGCGGTCAGCGGTCTGAGCGTAGAAAATGGATCCATCATTTTCTGAACGTAAACGCCATTATTTTTGTAGTGGCAGTGCTGGAGTATGACCAAACCCTTTATGAAGACGCTAGAGTGAGCCGCATGGAAGAGTCTTTATCTGTTTTCGATAGCATTTGTAACTCTCGATGGTTTGCAAATACTCCATTTATTCTTTTCTTGAATAAGGTCGATTTACTCGAAGAGAAATTGCACAAATCACTTATCACAGATTATTGCCCTGACTATGATAAGGACCCACTTGATGTGGAGCTGGTGTTGGACTATTTCGAGAAAACTCTTTTGAGTTTGAATAAATATGCTAAGCCAATTTATGTTCATCGCACATGTGCTACGGACACGGCTGCAATGAAGTTTGTTTTAAATGCGGTGACTGATGTGATGATTCTGCAGCACCTTACACGGAGTGGGCTTATGTAGCTTAAGTTTAACAATTGAATTAATTATATAAATTACGGAAATGGTCTTTGTAGGTTATTAAGCTTCCAAAATGAAAAACTGCAACCCTTTGAATCTTGATCAACGTCGCCAGGTTCTATATTCTTACCGAATTTACACAGTAGATACTTCTAGTTTATTTATTTTGGATTCGTGAGAATATGTGATGCAATTATATAACGGTCCTGCAGCGGAGAAGATTAGAATCTCATCATGGCCATTTCGTTTCTGACTCTGTTGTAGTCGAGCAAACCCTCGATAGAACCAGTACCGGCAATTACAATGTCCTTGTCCCACAAAGCAGCGGTGGCCCAGGCCTTAACATCCTTGGTGGTGATGGCGTCGATAGCAGCCAATTCTTGCTCAACAGAAGCCTTGAAGCCGTTCAACAAGACCTTCTCGGCAACCTCGGCAGAGATAGCAGCTGGAGAGTTCAAAGCACCCAATAAAGCAACCTTAGCAGCAGCCTTACCTCTGGCAACCTCGGCATCTGTGATAGAAACGGACAATCTGTTCCACTCCTTCAAGGTGAAGTGAACGAAGTCGTCAATAAGATAAAGGTTAGAAATCTCAGCGTTGAAACCCCACAAACCAGTGTCGGTGTATGATTTGGAGAAGTGGGTGTACTTGTCAACAATGTGGTACTCTTGGACTCTAGAAGCCAACTTAGGAGAAGTGAACTTGGCAATAGCGGCGTTTTGGTCGAAGTTACCAAAGATAGCAGCACCAACTTGAGCAACGTGGTAAGCTGGAGAGTTAACGCCCTCACCTTGAGCGGCAATGGAGATGTAAGCCTTTGGAAGGGTGTCGTCTCTCAATCTAACCTCAGAGCCCAAGAAAGCAGCAGTTGGGGCAGCACGCTTGTAACCAGGAGCGACTTTCAAGGAAGCCTCAACAGCCTCAACAACAGCGTCGTGCTCGATGTTACCGGAAGCAGAAACAACCAC
This sequence comes from Australozyma saccharicola, assembly GCA_030569455.1. Lineage (NCBI taxonomy): Eukaryota > Fungi > Ascomycota > Pichiomycetes > Serinales > Metschnikowiaceae > Australozyma > Australozyma saccharicola. The sequence goes on from JAJMKW010000014.1 coordinate 136,039, forward strand.
GTTGTGAGCCAACAAGGAACCATCAAGGAATCTGACAGCATCAGACTTCTCCAAGTCGGAAACAGACTCGTAAGTACCCAAAGTTGGCAAGCCGAGAGAAGTGCCTTGGAAAGCAGAAGCGTTCAAGTGCTCCAAAACCATCTCAGATGGGGTGTTCTCCAAAGCGTCAACCTTGGCAATTTGGGCATTCTGAGCAGCAGCAAAGTCAGACTTCTCAATGACATCAGCGTAAGAAGAGATCAAAAAAGAGATGGTCTTAGCGGCAGTAGCAGCATTGGCGTTGGTGGAGTGACCGACAATACCATTAACCTCCTTGTTGGAGTAGGAAGTGAGGAGAACACCATCCTTCAAACCTTGGCCCAAGATAGAAGCACTCAAGGCGGCAACACCGTTGTTGTATGGGTTCTCAGATCTGGAACCAGCACCGTAGTACAAACCAACAGCGGCAGAAGTGGCGTGAGGGTTACTTTCAGTAGCCACAGTGACACCGTTAGACAAGGTGGTGAACTTTGGAGCAGCGTTGTGAGTGCTGACAAAACGGCGGGCAGCGGACGCACCGGAGCGGAATCCACGGATCATTATGTACTTTGCTTTAATATGTGCGATGAACTAGACCCAAACAAAAAAATGTGCCCAGGGAATTAACAGCCTTTTGAGTGAAGAGAAGTGAATCTGGTGAGAAGTGTGAGGTGAAAAGTAGTTGGGACCAATGAGGAGCCTGCGAATTAGGTGAGCAATATGCAGGTTCGTATCTTTCAAATTGAATGATATAAAGACAGAAACATAGAGATTCAGGGACAAAGGATTTAATTTTTTAAGGTTTTTAACGGGAAGTGTGGTTTTATTTTTAGTTAGTATTTTGTTGAAGTTGGGTGTCTTCTGTTCTGAGAGTGTTTGTTAGGGTGTATTTGTAGGTACATTTGCACCCTGGTGTGGATTTCAATAAGACAGAAGAACAGTTATTCTTTATAAATTTGGAATTTATTGTAAATTTTGGAATTGAAGCTGCTTTTATTTTGATTTTATTTTTTTTTTGTTTCCATTTTCAAAGTCTCTATTTTTCGCCAGATTTAATTGTGTCTCAAAAGAGAATTTGGCTGCAAAATTGCAGACTTTCACTTTGAGAAAATTGCAAATTCTGTTCAACTTGGACTACAGAATATGTCGATGGAGAAAGCTTTTCTTATGATTTGATTTATTGGATATTTAATTTAAGCTTTGAAATTTAAGGAGATGTCAGAGTTTCGGAGTGACAAGCCATGGCAACTTTTGCATCTTGCAATGGAATAGATAAATGGTATCTTTCCTATAATTGAATTGATTCAATTCAATTTGATTCATTTTGTTGTAGCTCGACTCATCTCGATTATAAGGTGTTATAGAATGTTTATTATCCTATATATGACTAGATAAACATCAACGTGCCACTAAGAAAACTATTCATCGTAGTAATCGTCTAAAATGGACATTGTAATCAGAGGATTGCAACGAGCGCGGGCTTCTCTAAATGACTCTGCGAAAGCATCATGTCCTCTTGAGCTCAGTTTTGGCTTCTGTTGTTGAGAGGACGTCATCCTATCACTTCCAGTGGACAAGCGAGCGGCGGTAAGAGAAACATCGCTCATTGTAATTTGCCAAGGTTTTGGACCAACGCATGTTTTACAGTGACACCGTGGGTCTTTCGAAAGATTCCTCAAAGAAGCAGTTCTAAATACATGTCTGCTGTTGGGACGGCTATACAGTAATCTTTCATGATCTTGAAACCTGAGAGACTTTTTAACACCTAAATCGCTGTGGGAATGAGTTTCTCGTGTGTCACGTAGATCTCCTTTTGCCAATATATGGTTCGTTATCGGATCCGCTCCAAGACTAGAGCTAAGCACCTTATGTGAAATAGGTTGGGAAACGGGTCGAATTGGCAATGGAGGAGGCTCAAGTCCATGCGAGGAGCTAACTCGTCGTTTCAGAATCCTGGGCTCGTCCAAATCTGTAAGTGAACGATCCTTGATTGATGTCATATCAATGAGATTTGAGGAGACATCAGCGGTGACCACTGAGTGATCACTTCTCAGATCTGCGCGCTGGCTTTCATTAGTACGCCTAACAAGCTTCCGCTTGATCTTGCGTGTTTTCTTATGGTGAGAGTGAGGATCACTAGAATCCCATTTAGCGCCACTATTCCCTGCCGAAACTCTTCGAACCTCATTGAGAATTGCTGAGATTTCGGCAGTGTGGCGATGCTGGTCCTTTAGCTCTTGACTTACGGGTCTACTCATGTGCTCCAGATGACTAAGTGAAGTAATCTCATGCTCATGAAGCTTCCTGCGCTCAACAGAGCGGCTCCGACGTCTTGAGCTTTCACTGACACTTCTCATAGAATTCGAATTCTTTGAGTATTTGCTTCGAGAGTTTGAGCTGCTGCGTGTTCTCTCGCGAACCTGTTTCGATATGAAAGATCTTGGGCGAGAACACTCTTCAGGAGTGACCCGACCATCCCGAAAGATTTTGAAATCCTTAATTACCTTATGAGGAGTAAGGTGTACAGGGCAATAACCTTTCGAGGTTGCGTTAACGTCGTCAAGTGTGCACCTAGGAGTTTGTGAAGAGACAAGAGCCACTTCATAGGGATCGGGGCGACCCACCGATCGTCCTCTCAGTGTATGCAAGCGATAATTTCCAGTGGATCTGATCCTTTGATCGCGAGATCTAGAAGATTTCAAGACGTCACGACTTTGACTTCTTGGGCGGCGTTCGTCAGAATAAGCCTGATTCTGCAATGGCGCGCTGAGGAGATGCCGAGACTTGGATCGAACATAATAAGATAAAACTTCATCGTAATAAGTGTCAGGAGCCTCCATCTTAGCCAAAGTTAAGAACTCTCCAGGCCGTGCGTAGTAAGGATCGTGAGGATTTGTTCGCAAGGTAGTGAGTTTTTGATTTTTAAACCGAGTCTGAATTACACGAGGATTTTTAGAATTACTGTAGAAGTTCAATCTAGCATGAATACGGTAGTAGTCAAAGTTGTACCTAACCGAATGTATCACCTCGTCCAAGGTGGTCTGCTGCAAATTCGATACCATTTTCCCAACGCTTTCCACGACCAGATCAAATCTGTCTCGTTTAGTCATGGCCAAATTGTGGTGAAGAATCAGTTGTTTGAAGTGGGAACTGGCTTTGTGACTGGAATTTTGCAGCCAAATTTTAGTCTGAGGACACAAGTAATGACACTAGAATTAAATTAAAAAGTTCGAGAAGAAAAAAAAATCCGAATTTTTAAACCTTCTAAATTAAATTTAGAAATAATTCAGTTTAATATATACATTAGATTATAACACACCCTTTTAGTTTGAGTACTGAGTATCCTATACAAATTGGTTCATAGCTCCAAAGAGGAAACTAATTACATGTTACGAACATAAGCTCTTTGAGCAATAGCACTCTTGTGCATTCTAGCCTTTTTCTCGTAACCAGAGGACTTTCCTTCCCATGCGGAGATGATCTCCTCGCCCAAACGCACAGAGAGGTCATTGGACTTCTTTTTCTCTGCACCCTCTAAAAGCCAAATAATTGTTTGTCTATCTCTTTGTCTTTTCGTTAATGCAGCAGGAATAATAATATTCTTTGCAAAACCGGTTTTCATGGTTTTAACAGTAAAGAGAGGGCCCATCTTCTCCAAGACCTCGTAAAAGACCTTGACTGGGTCAGATCTAGTTCGCAAGTATACCAAGTAGAAAGCTCTGTCAACGATCTTACGCGCCTTGGACTTTTGTCCGTGTCTCATAATCATATTTACGAAAAAGTTAACAACTGGGTCTTCTTTCATAGGCACTTTCATATCAGCATATCTCTTGACCTCAGCTAGTTGTTCCTCAGTTGGGACAAACTTCTCTTTTAAGTGGGGTGCTGGGTCTGCAAGTTGCGAAAGATATACTTCTTGTTCTGTTTCTGGTCTGTGATCACCTTTTTTCAATGCTTTGACGGCCGACAACCATTGATCAATGTCTTCTTCGGTGATGGATTCCTTTTCTAGAGGGAAGATCTGTGCTGTGAGACTTGGGGTGGTTGAATTGAAGCGAGGAAGAAATGCGGTACTTCTAAAAAGAGGCATCTGGCGAAGAGGCACTGAAGCCCTGACCAAGGCAGTCCGGAGGAACGACATATGGATTTTCTGAACTTTACACTGTTTCGAATTTTTCAACTGGGTCTCCTACACCTTTGAGGATTTCTGGTGCACGGGTGTTATGTATTTGATAGTAGGAGAGATTTGGGGTTGAGATAAAAAAAAATCAATAAGGTGAATCTTTTTATAATAAAGAATATTAGCGAAAATCAGCATTATATAATATTGTGAGTCTATTGAAGTGGATGCTTCATATCAGTGTTCTGTCTGATTTGATGCCTGGAAAACTAAGAAAGGGCGGAACCAATTAAATGAGTAAATAAGGGACATTATCGATTGGCGGCTTTTTGGAAATTGAGGTAATTTTATTCGTAGTTGATTTGCTTTGGCTTGAGTGAAAGCATTTGGAGCGTATCAGGCTACTTATTGGCATCATTAGATTAGAAAATTTACAATTTGAACAAATTTTTTTCTAATCCTTTAATTTGATACTTTTATTTCAAAATCATAGTTTGTTTTAATTTGGAGTTTGCTTCTTCACACTATCGACTAGTCTATTTACCCCAGACTCCACCAACAACTGAAATTTGACACTTTTGATTGTGAAATAACTACAAACCTATTTGGTCTATAGTTCCAATTGCCTATAGCTCATCATTTCTATCCCTTTGTATCCAAAGAATCACTTTACATGGCTAAACTATCGATTCCAGCCGTCAGTCCTGAGCTACGCCAGGCTTTTGAGCCTATAATCCTACAGAAATACTTGGACGATGATGCCAAATGGGAAAAAACGATACTTCCTCTTTTCCTTGAACGTTTAAAATCCATAGAAGCTCATATTCGTCAGTCTGTCACGTCTAATGCAAACACCCCAAGCACACACACGCTTGACAATGTTACACAGACAATCTCGAGGATCAGAACACATTTACAGGAATATTTTACGACCGCTGCTCCATTCACAATTCGGCGTATTGCTGAAATGTTGCTTCTGTATGAGGAGAGCGAGTATTCGTTATCAACTGTAGCTCTGGCCAACAAGTATTTACTGTCATTGGCGCGACTTGTTTGTGTTCAATCAAAAGAGACATCTTTTCGTGAAGTTTCGCTATTAAGTAGCCAATCAGATCAGGAGAGAAATGGTCTCTCTTCTGTAGAGTATGAAAAGTATGGTCTTCCAAAAGACATCGAGTATAGCCGTCTACTGTGGGAGGACGCTCCAATCACAGAGACAATCATGGTGAAGGACAAGGCGGAACTACTTGAAGTAGTTGCTGAAAAGGGTTTATCCAAAACTGGCTCTGAGGGGAAACAAATGGAAGACTCTGAAGGCGGCGAGGACGCATCTCCTAATAATGATAGCAAGAAAGAGCAAGAAAGTGAGAATAGTATACTCAATACTACATCTGCCTCAGAGACTCGTGTTTCAGAAGAAATAATGGAAGGTTCTCAAACAAATGACACTGAGGGATCTGCAACTACACAAACTAAACATGACAGTAAAATAAGAGTTCAGGAGTTGGTGCAGCGAGAGGAGACAAAAGATGACGATTCGATAGATGATGCCAAAGCTGCTGACGAAGATCCAGCTACAAAAAAGGCCAAGTTAGAGTGAATACCTCTTTGTAACTTATCCATTTTATTCATTATGTACATGTAACATTAATATTTAGATTGCATCATTTAAGACACAAATACTAGCAGAAAAAGAGCAGCATCTTTCCAAAAATCATCACCTTCAATTCTTCATTATGCACCCCAGATTCTTGAGATGAGTTCAAAGAGGCCATTCTCTGTTGTCTCTATGAGATATATACCATACATGGATACAAATGATCCGAAGAATAACAATCTACATGCAATGCGGTGCCAAACTCCATAAACTCTTTCAGGGATGTAATCAATAATACATGATTTAAACCCAGAATGAATGTGAAAAAGAAGTGTCAAACAGAATGCAGCATCTAAGTATGGAAAATCAACCCCAAAGGCAAATGGAACTGCAGTCATAGGTATAAGGCCAATGGCTACCATGCGCTCGTAAGTCCAATGGTAGTTACTTTCGTATGGACTTACAAGTGGGATCTTGTAAGCATCATTAACTGTACCAACGATATGTCCAGGCGGTTGTTCGATCTTCTTGTATTTCGACCAATCAGGTTTGAGTGAGAGAGGTCTAAGTGGATGAAGACCAAGATTTCTTCCAATGGCAGGCACTCGACGCACAGCTGAGGTGAATGAGAGCATTTTAGTTGGGATCAATACGTTTGAGCTGTAATGAGTAGTGTGTAGTAGGAGACGATGCATCTCTACATCTACAAGATTGTATACAAATACTTTTAAAAATATTTGAAAAGGTGAAAATACTTGAGAATTTGCTTTTTGAAAATTTGTCTTTTTTTTATGCTTTATTGCCTATGTGTTGTGGTTGAAATTGAGTAGAAGACTGGGCGGCAGATGGGCTACATGTAATCTGCCAAAGGGGCTTTAAATTAATATATAAAAACGATAGAATCAATGAAGTGATCGAAGAAGCTTTAGCTAGTGTTGGCACTTCTTCGAAATAATTTTGGCTTCGTAGAGGAGTGGTTTGAATCAAAAATGAGCTCTGTCACCGAACAAGAACCATATGAGAATTCGCCAAATTGAATAGAATCTTTGAATTGGTTTTAGATTAAAATAACAATTGCAAAAAAAAAAGATAGAACCCATGCCGGGACTCGAACCCGGAATCTTTTGATTAGAAGTCAAATGCGCTAACCATTACGCCACACAGGCTGATCTGAATTCTTGAAAGTGCTTGAAAAATATGATTATGGTTTTAGTTAGTTCTGTCAATTTGAATGGTAGGACTACATAGTTTGACTTGCAATGCATTCTTGGTTTGTTTAATCGATTTTAGACGAGGTTTCAATGAGAGCGTTCGCTATGTAAATCCTTTGGAACCCAACAAAGTCCACTAATGAAAACCAAAAAAGCTCCAAAATAGATCAAATCAGATTTATAAAGAGGAAGTAATTCTGCTCATTTTTTAATCGGATCTATACCGATCTAAATTATTTTTCATGTCACAATAACGTTGATTTGTCTCCCTGTCCCTCGTATTCTTGTTCTCATATGCAGTAGTATCCTAAATAGGATGACTTATAGATATATAAACCAGCATGACACAAAAAAAGAATTTAGAGTATTCATAGTATTTTTAGAATTCCAAACCCTACATTGATTCTCTAGAGTTCTGGTTCCCATATTGTCAAATTCTGCTTTTCTGATTCTCTAAAATTCCCTTATCTTACCTAATTTCACAGGTATCAGCCACAGTTTCACTATGACTCTGACTCAATACATGAACTACCGTTCTATTCTTCGTCAGCTCCATCAACCAATCTTCAGATTAAGCAATTCCAAAACCAATTCATTTGGCGCTTCTAGAAAAGTCAAAAACCCGTTTGTTTCTATCTCCAATTCCCTGTTTCATCTCATTAGAGCCATGTCTTCCTCTGCGTCTGCCTCCAACAAGATTGGCCCTGCTGCTTTGCATAACCCATATTTCCAGCAAAATCCAACTCAAAAGGACGTTTGGACACTTGTCAACGAGACTGCTGCAACTGCTGTGGCCCAATCAGGCAAGCCTGTCACTAATTTGGGTCAAGGGTTCTTCTCCTATAACCCACCAGAGTTTGCAACCAAAGCTGTATCTGAAGCACTCACAAAACCTCAATTCAACCAGTATGCACCTGCTAGAGGAAACCCTAATCTCTTGAAGAGTCTCGCTCTGTTCTACACTGAGCATTTGGGAAGAGATGTCGATGTGTCTCAGATTCAAGTTACTACAGGAGCCAATGAGGGCATGTTTGCTGTTTTCTTCGCATTCTTGACCCCAGGTGACGAAGTTATCGTTTTTGAGCCATTCTTTGACCAATACATTCCAAATGTTGAGATGACTGGCGCTAAAGTCAAGTATGTGGACATCAAATGTCCTGAGTCATTGAAGACTGAGAATGTCACGGGTAAAGACTGGACCATTGACTGGGAAGGTTTGGAGAAAGCGATCACAGAAAAGACAAAATTAATTGTCATTAATACCCCTCATAACCCAATTGGTAAAATCTTCACTGAGGAAGAACTCACTAGAATAGGCAAATTGTGTATTGAGCACAATATCATTCTTTTGTCCGATGAGGTTTATGAGAATTTGTACTATACTTCCAGCTTTCCTCGACCTGCAGCTTTGGCTGCTTTGCCTGAATTGGCGGCTAGAACTTTGACTGTCGGCTCAGCTGGTAAATCTTTTGCAGCTACTGGCTGGAGAGTTGGTTGGGTGCAAGGCCCTGCCGATTTGATCAAGTATGTGACATCTGCACACACGCGGATCTGTTTCTCTTCTCCTGCGCCTTTGCAGCAAGCGGCATCTGAAGCTTTTGCAATTGCCCATGAGAACAAATACTTCGAGAGAACCCGGCAGGAGTATGTGGCCAAATACAAAATCTTTACCGAAGTCTTTGAAAATTTGGGCTTGCCATATACAGCTGCTGATGGTGGTTACTTCCTTTTAGTCAACTTGAGCAAGCTTAAAATCCCAGATGATTACGAGTATCCCGCCGATATTCTTGGAAAGGGCACCAAGGACTACAAGTTGGTCTACTGGTTAATTAAGGAACTTGGTGTTGTAGGAATCCCACCAACAGAATTCCTTTCTGTCGACAAAAAAATCGGTAATCCCTTGGAGAACTGTGTGCGTTTTGCAGTTTGCAAGGATGATGTGTTGTTGGAGGAGGCCGTCACTAAATTAAGGAAGTTGAAGGACTATTTATAACTTTATAGATATTGGTAATGTTAATTAGAATGAAGTGTACTATTTAAATGAGAATCATGCTGTAGCTACAAGAGAGAACCTTTTTCTTATATCTTTAAGTTCTATAAACTGCGCTTGTACTTTTTGAATATAAAGTCTGATTCGCCAAAATCGTCTCTTCCCTGCTCGATATCTTCTTCTAAGATTTCATAATGATGCTCTTCCAAAAGCTGCCATAAAGTAGCTCTCTCGTTCTCGAAATTGCGACGAACAGGTACCTGAAACAAAACACAAGCTGCATCTTCGTCCGCCAAGAATTGATTGATCATGTCAACGATCCACTGCGGATGCTTTGAAGAATATAGTGGATCCGACAAAATTATGGTGGAGTATTTACGTTGAGGATATCTGTCAACGAAGCTAGCTGGGTTCAGCCAATCGAGTTCAGCCACATCTGCTTCAACGCCATTGAGTTCAACATTATCACGAAGATTAGGGACAATCTCAGCAAGATCGGTGAGTGTGGTTTTGTAACCTAAGATACAAGAGATCATGCCTACTAATCCAGTCCCTGAACCAAGCTCAAGTACAGGTGACTTGAGATAAGCTCCCTTGAGCTTTGGATTTGCAAGTCTGGAGCCTAGCAAAAACGATGACCCCCACGTCTTGAGTCCTAAATTGTCGGATGTAAGTGATGGCTCCTTTAATTGAAGGTTCCTCGATAAATGCGGCACCTCGATAACTCTAAGAATCTCAGGGTGGGCAGTCCGACCACAGTTTTCCGCTAAACGTAGCGCAGCTAAGTGCTTTATTGTTTCTGTGTCTTCTGAATCTAACCAATTTAGCTCGGATGCAATAATTTGAGTAAGCCAGGCATTATACTCCGCCATAGACCCCTTTCGTAGAGTCTCTGCGAGGTAAGACACCGGTGCAAGCAGGCTACGAGTAGTAAATCTCATTGAATACAATTGAAGCCATGATAAAGCAGAGTCTATGTATAACTGCGCATTCTTTTGCGCGAAAATGGTCTCAGGGTCGGTCTCAGGGTCCAGTGGTGCAAAATTAAGAACTTGGTCAGGAGCGAAGAGATTGAGAAATAGAAGGAGAACAGACAGTGGAGGTTTCAACTGAAGGAGTGGAAGATCATGTACATGAAGTGGAATATCGATCATGTCATTCTCGTCCAGATTTGTTGTGAGATCATTGATCTGATGTTGGTCTTTGGCCGTACCATCTTCGTGAGGTTTGTCACTAAAACTATGGTCTTGAAGACTATTTACTTGTCGTAGGTATGTTTCTGATTCATCACTTTGCACAGCTTCGGCTTGGATAGGTGCACTGAAGAGATCAAGAGGATCGAAGGTCATCGGCCTCTGATGACGTTAATGTGGGGAAAGATAAACCACAGTGAAAGTCGTTATAGAATGGAAACATAAAAAAAATTTACAAAATAAGTGCAAATTTCAAATAATTGTCTTTTTATATAAATAAAACTTAGTCTATTCATGCTGATATTGATGGCATAAAAGGAACTGATGGAACTGATGGAACTATAAACACGCAGAAAGCCTTAGTTATCGTTGTTGATAAAAAAGATTGAAATAAAACTTAGAGAAAGAAGGTTCAGGGATTGTAGCATGATTTAAAAGTCGGTCACTCTTCCGTTGTACGACCAATCGTTATGCTTCAAAGGGTCTTGCTTAGGGCCACCCACTTCGCCGGTCTTAGGATTGACTTCGCCTTCAAACTCTGGAATGGTTTTAAGATATTGTGCATGTGTTCCAATGTCAGTACCGGAAACGACAGGGGGAGAATCAGTAGAGCTTGTAAAGCCATCTTCTTGGATCTGACGGTTGTATTCATCAATTGCAGCTTGGGAGTTGGCTATTTTCTGGAGAGCCTCGAATTCTTCTTGATCCTTTTTAGGTAATTTTGGAGGAGATGGGCCACGCTCGCCAAATTTGTTTCCCATGTATCTCAAAGTGGCCAACTTGCATGGGGTTGCTTTAGGAATTGTTGAAGGACTGATCTTCAACGAACGAACTAAAGAGAGCATATTGTACATATATGGACTGAAATTATAAGGATTCAATAAATATTGCGAAAAGACCTTTTAAAATTGTTTTGTGGTTGAGGACGGTATGAGCTTGGCTGAATAAGACAAGTTATAGGTTTAGTTGGTGTAAAGTCTAGAGTACAGGCCTTGCAAATGGCTGCAAACTTTTAATTTTGACCTATAGCCAAGGAATGTAGATAGAATAAAGACCGAGATGATTGAATTGAAATTGCTATGCAAGTTGTAAATAAATTCTTTTAATGAATGCGCTCCGTGTAAGTAAGGTGTTACTTCTACCCGTTGATATGCTCAGTTAGATATATGAGACTTATATCAAAAAGCAAAAATTGGTATGAAAAAGAGTTGGTTAAGCGAAGACAAATTTAAATTGAGTGCTTCGGACGACTTACCCATGAATAGTAATTTAACGCGAGTAGTTGTGCTCAATAAGCTCCACCTCGACCATAATGGAAAAGTGATCTGACGGGGAGTAATGAAGTTTAGGAAGTCCCAAAATATCCTTCTGGTTCATCTCATCCGCAGTAGGAAGAGCGAGATATTTTAATGGTCTGATTGAAGCTTTTTGTATAACAGTGCGGGTGCGATTCTTCATTGAAATCAGACGCCCTAGTTGATGTGGTACAAGTGCAAATATGTAGTCAAGCGTTCCTTTAAAATTCGGAGTCCAATTTGTGAAGTGTGGCTCCTGGCATTGTTCTTTCGTGCCGTGTGCGATGGAGTATAAAGAAATGGCTCGAGAGTTCAAATAATCGTGACCTTCAACCAAGTCAGATGCTGCTTTACGACAAATTTGACGAATCTGATGACCCGGATTTAATTTAGTTTCATTGGGGAGCTGACTAGACATAAGAAGACTAGATGCCAACGTCTCTACTACTGTCTCTTTTGAAGATTGCGCCTTTGTGGTCATCAATTGATAAGGAGCGTCTTGTGGTTCTGTATTGAAATCTCCTGCTAGTAATGAAACATATTCAATTCCTGTTTTTGAATACTTGTTTCGCACCTCATTCATTATTTCAAGTAGCCTATGACATTGAAGTGTTCTATCGAAGCAGCCCTGAGGGAGCCAATACAAATGGGTGGTTCCTATCAAAAGGCCCTTTGCACTTAAATATGGAAACATCTTACATACTTCATCCGTAAATCGGAAAATGCCTACCAACGCCCCATTTCTCTTCTCATCCTGTGGAATTTCTTCGATGAACGAGTCCTCATACTCTTCCTCATACTTACCGATGCAAGTCACTTTATCATATTTATGAGCGATCAACAAGCAATGTCTTTTTCCGTATTGGTCGAAGTCGTTTGTAGAATACCCATTTTCGAGGAGGAAACTACGCCAGTTCTCTAGTTGGTCAACATCAACCTCTTGCATACACAATATCGTTGGATTGTGATACTTAATCTCTTGTTTGATTATATCATATCTTTTCTTCCATCGAAGAACTTCTCCACTATAAGGATAGAGCAGTCTTTTTACTAACGCTTGGGCCAATACATTGTAAGTCATTATTGTAAAAGAAAAGCCCAGACCTGGTCTGGTGTTTGGAACAGGCAACATTTCTCTCTCTAGGAAGTCCCGTTTTGGTTGCACGGGTCTATAAGATACTTCTGGCGTCTTGTGGACTCTTCTATTACGTCTTCTTTTGCCCTTCTGATTTCTTGACTTTTCGTTGTTTGTATCATTGTTTGATTCATTGTTTGGGGCATTGTTTGTTTCATTCTTTGTTTCAATCTTTGGTTCATTCTTTTGCTCAATGTATGTTTCATTGTTTGTTTCGGGAGAAGTTGTAGAAAATGTACACAAGTAATAAATACCTCCTAGACCCGCCACTATTTTGAGGATGATCCAAATCATGACTCTATAAGGATTGGCAAGAAGCCACTTTGTTTAGATATGGAGAGGAAGAATGGGTGTATGTGACTGGTGTTCTTATGAATCAAGATGGTCTGGTATGGCATATAACCGTTTATTGGAGGTATTGGATTCAACAAAGTAGTAGCTAAAGACGTAATTAAATAGATAAGGTAAATTTTAGCGTTTAAATAAGAGGAAATAAGCAGATTTATACTTTCTTGAACTGCTTATATTTCATCTCTCAAGGTTGAGTTTCGATACTTCTCTTAACAGGCACTGCATACACTCTGATGCCCAATATCGTAAATGTTAATAAAGAGTCTGAGTGCAAGCATAAGAGACAGTAAATAAATAGCGAGTAATCTTGAGAGATCTGATTGCATTGTAGCTTATTAAGGGAACAATTAACCTCCACCGAGGTTTACTGAATTAATAGTGTTGCCCATTATATGCAGGCAAAGCAACGGCTAACAGTTTCAGATCTGTAATTTCTGTGCAGTCCTTTGACAGTTTCTTCCTGCATAATAATTGATACAAAAGGAAATTAATTTCAATTTATTAGAATTGTTGCTATAAGGTTTTTACTTAATAATCGGAATTTAATGTGAGGCTTTTATGTTATTATTTAGTGAGTGGAAGAGGCGAAATTATTGTTTTTTAACTCCTAAATTTACATTCTATTGGGAACTGATAAGGACTGGAATTTAAACGTAAAAGGTATTCTAAGAGGTGATAATTTTCCGTACATCACTGAATCTAGCCTTTTTAGAATTCCTTGCGACTGATCACCCTCTGACCTTCTAAGTGTCTTCAATATTTGTAATTGGTCACTCTATCTCACTTCTGCGGATACGGTGGACCAAAAAGTTGCTATTCTTCTATTTTGATAATACTTTTCTCGAATTTCTAAAGATAAAGAATCTTTTATTCTTCTTCATTTATTGGATAGCTTTCAAGATCATGGTCAAGCCCATATTGATGGTTGGCGCTCAAAAACAAAATAATTCTATTCGGTTCTAAGTGACTTAAGTAGCCCTGAATAGGACAAATAGAGTCACATAACTCAATTGACATGAAAGTTTTGATAAAGGTTGGATCAGACACAAAAGTTTAGTTTTATGAGTTATGTACTTGCAATGCTATTTATCGTATGTAACTTCCGATATAGTGTAACGGCTATCACGGTTCGCTTTCACCGAGCAAACCCGGGTTCGACTCCCGGTATCGGAGCTACTTTTTTTTCGTTTGTTGTTGTATTTTTGCATAGAAATCATTATTCAATTTCATAGCATTCATTAATTTTATATTTAAGTGTATACAATTGTGTTTATTTCTGTTCTACCCCCTCGAATCCAGCTGGCTTTGTCGAACCTTTAGGCAAAAGTGCCAAAAACTTATATATCTTTCCCATTCCCATTTCATTTTTTGACGTGAGTCGTAAATAAGATTCATAAAGCAGTTCCTTGTTAGCCATCAGGTTGGCACTTTTGATGAGTTGATCAAATCTGTGGCCAATTCCCATCTCATGAAGCCAATCTCCTTGCTCTGCAGGACCATAAGTATCCACTTTCAGCTCAGCAAGTAGCTTCAAGTTTTCGAAGTCGACATCTATTGATAAATCAACTTCTCCAGGCTTATAGAAAGGTGAGACAAACTTGTGCTTGTAGATACCTCTAAGAGAGTTCAGGGGGATTTCGTTAGCCAAGCCATAATCAATAATTAATGCAGCACCTTCGCCATTCACATTCGTTCTAATCAAATCAGCAATTCTTGTCATGTAGAACTCAGCGTCCGAACAAACCTCTACACGGGTGCCAACAGGAAGTCCTTTGAAGCGGCTACTAATTGTCGGAATTGTAGAAGATGGTGTCTCCTTAATGGAAGCAGTAAGATGAAATTCAGTTTCAAGTTCTGGCGCACTTTGTTTATGAGCATCGTCATTGGATGGCAACTTTGGTTGCGTATTGAGGACAGAGGCCGAATGCTCGACAAGCAATTCTCTCCACCCATTTTCAGTATTTACAAAGGATTTTATAGGCAATGCATCAAAGAATTCATGTGCAAGAACGTAGTTACAGTCGTCAGGTTTGGTTACAATGTCCTTTTCGGTATCCACCCATTTGACAGTATAGCCCCATTTCGAAACAGCGCTGAGAAATCCAGAGGAATCCTTTTCCATTGGATTTTCTGGATTGCAAAGCGCCGCCCATTGTTTCTCTCGTAGTACTGGCGAGGCTTCGACCAAGATAATGCTTCCGTGAATATCTATTCTTCTCTGAGATCTGAATTTGGAAAATACACGAATGGTGTCAGCCATTAACGTTCCCTTTCCAGGTCCCAATTCGACAAAATTAATATTTTTAGGTTGATTTTGAGATTCCCATACCGTGTAGAGCCATATTCCGATCATTTCTCCAAACACCGAGGATATCTCAGGTGAAGTAATGAAATCACCTGTCAGGGCATCCAAAGGATCTCTTGTGGTATAGTAACCAAATTCTGGGTGTGTAAGACATTGTCGCATGTACGCAGAAAGAGAGATTGGGCCTGTTGTCTTAATTGTCTCCTGGAAGAAAGACAGAAGATCATTAACTGGTTTACGAGGCTCGCGAGAAGGAAATTGAGGGATCTTACCGACATTTTCGCGCACATTATGCGATCCTTTGATTTCTTTTTCTAGCTTCATGTATTGTGTGGTGACATAAGACTTTGCCTCTTCATACTCTTTCTTAGTGAATTTTCCATAGTAGAGACCATTATCATGGATGAGGTGACTCTCTGGACTAGAAGTTTCCTTTGGTTTTGAATTACTGTTAAGAACATAAGATCTTGAAGAGAACCCTCTACTCAGTGTGAGCAATCTTGGCCAACGACGGAGCATTAGGTGGTTTGAATCTCTAAATTATGGCTGCGAATACCGATCTGGGGTAGAGATGAATTTGAGGCCAAATGCTGATCTATCAACAGAAAACTTGGACTGATGTTTTAATTCAAAAAGTTTTTGTTCGGAACGAATAATAATATTTAGGACCCCAACTTGTCGAATTCTTTTTTGAAGTTTATTGGGCCGATGAAGTAGCTAGTGTGATTTTAGGACACATCGGTAATTTCACGTCAGCGGTAATCAATTACTGTTTTTTTGCGCTAGAGAATATCATTCAAATGCTTTTAGAACGCTTTAGATTATAGGTGATCATTATTGGTTGCATTTATGGTGAGAGAACGGAGAGGACACAGAAAGCATAGTTTCCATTGCCGTAAGTAAATCTAAAACAAATAACTTATGCTAGAAGGAAAGTCTTTTGAAAAAGAAAAATTCTCTGAGTTTGCCAATGTACGTTCACATACTCCGATGGAGGTTCATGTCGAGGATGGAAATAAGTTCTGATTTAGGCTCACTGACTCAAAACAATAATAACTAAATTCACCGGACTAGATAAAAAGGAATTTTTGTTAAGAGCACCTTAAACACTTTAAAGCCTTACTCTATAGTGACCGACACACTGGCGATACAAACTAAGCACGAAGCAAACCTCGCTCAGATACAAAAGTTCTCTCAAATTTTCACTCAGAATTTCAATTGTAATTTTAAAATTAAAAAAATAGATTTGGTCTAGTGACATCGTAATTTATCGCTTCTTAATCGTAATAACGGTTATGTGCCATCCCACAATAAACCTCCAGCATCTGTCAATTACTAACCAAACCTATATAGATTCGGACCACGAGAAAAAAATTATTATTTAGATCTGACACATCCACAACACTAAAAACTTTTATTCATATTCTATGCCTTTAAATCCGCTCAACATCAAGACCCATCTTGATGTCTCTGACGATGAGCAGTTGAGTGTCGACAACGTTGACCTCCACACATTCACTGATTCCGATGAAGACAATCTCTCTCGACCATTCAGTACTGCGCATTTCTCGTCGCATGAAGATCGTTTTATTAAGGATCATGACTTGAAAGTGCGTACGTTTGAGGCACTTCAAGAACCCACTGGGCCAAGTAGCCCCACCAACCATACCCCGCTCAAAAGAAGACAGCTGATCATTGACTTACCAGTACCACATACTGGTGCACGTCTTTCCAACGATCACTCGCGCACTCCTGGATCTGGAAAGGCCCAGTCTGGTACTGCCAATGTGCTCCCTGAGATGTATCCCTCGCTGGAGCTAATTGAATTATTTTGCAATGTGAAGGAATGTCTTAATTTGCGTCATAAATATTTGGGATGGTCTCTACAGGATGATGACTCAATTAATCCCAAAAATCGCCCTGAATGGGTTATTTATCCTCCCCCACCTAAACCGACATACAAGCTGAAAAATCGATTCAATCAGCTTCCAGGCGCTACCGCAGACGAAGAAGAGTTTGATTTCGCTAAATGTGAAATCCCTTCCACTGACGCCCTGAAAGAATTTGAGGTCCGTTTGAATTCTGATAGTGTTTTTCAAGTCTTCCACACCCCTACGGGCGAGCCCATTGCCAAGTGTCCCGGATTGGTGGAGTACTACAATGACTTGTTTAAAATTTCAAAGGTTTCTCTGGACGGACCCACGAAGTCTTTTGCATTTAAGAGATTGCAGTACCTAGAAACTAAGTGGAATATGTTTTCTCTACTTAATGAGTTTGAAGAGACTGCTCAATCCAAAAAGAACCCACATCGTGATTTTTATAATGTTAGAAAGGTAGACACTCACATTCATCACTCTGCTTGCATGAATCAAAAGCATCTTTTGCGGTACATCAAATATAAATTGAAAACATGTCCAGACGAGCAAGTGATTTTCAGAGACGGTAAGCTTCTTACGCTTGCACAGGTGTTTGAATCTTTGAAGCTTACGGCGTATGATTTATCTATTGATACATTGGATATGCATGCTCACACCGATACATTTCACCGTTTCGATAAATTCAACTTGAAATATAATCCAATAGGAGAATCGAGATTGAGAGAGATTTTTTTGAAAACGGATAATTTCATAAATGGTCAATACTTAGCAGAAATCACAAAACAAGTGTTTGAGGATCTTGAGAGCTCAAAGTACCAAATGGTGGAGTTGAGAATCTCCATCTATGGCCGTTCTGAAGACGAGTGGAGCAAGCTAGCACTGTGGATTGTTGACAACAAGCTTTTCAGTCACAACGTTAGATGGTTGATTCAAATCCCTCGATTGTATGATTTATACAAAAAAAACGGAAACGTAGATAATTTCCAACAGATCTTGCACAATCTCTTCAATCCGCTTTATCAAGTATCCTTGAACCCACTGTCTGATCCTAAACTTCATGTTTTCTTGCAACGTGTGGTTGGTTTTGACTCGGTTGATGATGAATCGAAGCTGGATAGGCCATTCAATTCAAGAAAATTCCCCACAGCCGAGGAATGGGACCACCATCACAACCCTCCATATTCGTACTATTTGTACTACTTGCACTCAAACATCATCTCTCTTAATCACTTGCGTCTTCGTTTCGGATATAATACTTTTGTGTTGCGTCCTCATTGTGGCGAAGCTGGAGATCCTGAGCATTTGATTGCCGCATTCTTAACATCTCATTCGATTTCTCATGGAATCTTGTTGAGAAAGCTTCCTTTCATCCAATATTTGTATTACCTTGATCAAATAGGACTTGCAATGTCACCATTGTCTAACAACGCGTTGTTCCTTACATACGACAAGAATCCTTTCTACAATTTTTTCCAAAAGGGATTAAATGTTTCTTTATCTACAGATGATCCTTTGCAATTCTCCTACACAAAGGAACCATTGATTGAAGAATATTCTGTTGCCGCGCAAATCTACAAGCTTTCAGGTGTAGACATGTGTGAATTGGCACGCAACTCGGTGAATCAGTCCGGATGGGAGTGGCAGATCAAAAAGCATTGGCTCGGAAAGACATTCATGCAAGAAGGCATTGATGGGAATGAGATCGAGAAGACTAATGTTCCTGATATCCGTGTAAATTACCGTTCTGAAACTTTGAAAAGTGAGTTGGAGTTGATTGATCATTATTCGGCTCTCAACCAAAAGAAATAGATGTTATAGTTTATACACTGAATAGATCTATCCTACTATGGATTTGCCCGAAACGCCCGACATTGGAACTTGAGTAGGCGCCTACGAAGCCTTTCATTGAGATTTTATCGTGCAATGCAAATAAATTGTTTTTAATGGAATTTGAAAATTTGCATTCATGTGACGTTTTTTCAAAGACCGTAAGGTCTTTAAGGTTAAGTACATCTGGAACGAGATTCAGCACCAACTAAAGAAACAAAAAGGGAATTTTATGGTTGTTTCTATCATATGAGTTTCATTATTAAATGAATAGAAACAATTTCTCGAATTTGCAATTTCTATTTATCATCACTTATTCTCGCGGACTTTCGCCATTTATCTGCATCTTGAAAATTATGCGCTTAGCGGTCGCGAACGAGAGTACATTTCTTTCTTCATAAGTAAAGAGACGAAATCCCACTTCTGCAAAATGATTCACTTCCAAAAATGACAGTATCGGTTTCAATTGATCTCATTGAGCCTAAAATTCCAAAAGTTGACCTTCCCGCCGTTCTCACCATTGCTGGTTCAGATAGCTCTGGAGGTGCTGGAATCGAAGCTGATGTCAAGACCATTTCCGCCCACAAGGCATACGCATTAACTTGTATTACCGCCTTAACCGCTCAGAACACTCTAGGTGTTACTGGGATAGTCGAAACGCCAAAAGAGCACATTCAGAAGATCTTGAAGCAGGACTTTGCTGATTTTGTTGAGGGGTACGATGGTGAATTTCCATTGAAGGTCGTCAAAACAGGCATGCTCTCTCAAGCTGCAGCAGAAGTTCTTCTGGAATATATGTCCTACTTGAATGAGAAGCAGATCAAATTGGTGTTGGACCCTGTCATGGTGGCTACGTCTGGTTCTTCTCTCACTAAAAACAACGTGATCGATCTCTGTGTGAACAAAATACTTCCTGGTGCTTACTTGTGTACGCCCAACTTTATTGAGGCCGAATACTTGTGGAAAGCCGCTGGCGGAACACCTATTGAGGTGAATAGCATTGAAGACTTTAAGGAGTTCACTATCGGTCTTCAAAAGAAGCTTAAATGTAAGAATCTTTTGGTAAAAGGTGGCCATATTCTTTGGTCTAATGGCAAGCGATTTGAAGGAAACGTTTCCGAGGCAGAGTCTCTAGAAATTGTTGACGTTTTGTACCAAAGTGAGGATGATACCTTAACTACGTTCAGTTCTTCATACATTTCCAGCAATAACTCTCACGGAACAGGTTGTACACTTGCAAGTTCTATTGCATCTAATATTGCCAATGATATTTCTCTTGAACGCGCGGTGCCTCTCTCTATTCATTACATCCATAAAGGTATGACGAGTGTCAAGGGTAAGTTAGGTCATGGAAATGGATCTCTTAACCATACTGTGACTGCAGACCGTAGCGTTCGCGAGGTTATTCGGGGCGAAGATTTAAAATCTCATATAAAGGAGAAGTATGGCTCGTTCGTGAACTATTTGAAGACTAATGAAATGGTTAAGGACAGTTGGAAGAAATACACTGAGCACCCATTCTTATCCCTTCTTGCCACAAACCAGCTTCCATTTGATGACTTTTTGTTCTACTTGAAGCAGGATTTCTACTACCTAGTGAATTATGCCCGTATGCATGGAATTGCCATTTCTCTCGCACCAAATTGCGACCAAATTGAAGCCCAGGCCTTTATCGTGGGTAGCATTATGAATGAGATTGAAAGACATAAGACCAAGCTTCTTACTGTTTATAACATTGATTACAATAGTGCTGACTTAGACTCAGAGCTCCAACCCGCACCAGCATGCTTAGCTTATTGTGACTATCTTGACAAAGCTTCTAAAATGGAGGACTTTCTTGGTTTGAAAACTGCGCTCGCGCCATGCTTGCATGGATACATGGAGGCGGGTCTTTACGGTTTGGAGATAAGAAAGTCGTACAATGGTGGCCTTGGAGTCCTTGAGTCCAAGGAGCAAAGTGACATATACTCATCTTGGCTTGATGACTACTCCTCCGACTGGTACAAGGAGGCCTATGAAAATGGTGTCAAGGCTTTGGATCAGCTTTTAGAGGATAATCCATTGAGTGAACAAAGATTAGTGGAGCTTTGTCAAATGTTTAAAGATGTGACAGATTTAGAAGTTGGTTTCTGGGATGAGGTTGTGAATAGAATGAAAAAGCGGAACGTAAATTAGCCAATTTCATAAAATCTAGAATAAAGTCAAATTTTTTAGCGATTAGAATAATCATCTTTACGTGACGTGAATAAGCAACACATTGATTGACACTTACTCACTGCATCGAAAATAGACTTTTAACATGTATAATTAGAATTTGTTGCAAAATAAGGTAAACGTTTTAGTCTACAAGCCAAATTACATTGATTTATGGCGTACCCGTGAGTGAAATGACCTAAGTTGGCTTCGAATGAGCGCCGAGATACCGCCATCCAATGTGAAATCATATGAGGTACTAATTGAATTTCAATAGAAATTTCAATTCAAATTGAATTGAAGGCGGTGGAATTTTAGGTTTTTGCAGATCTAATATCTCAACCAAGTACAAGATCACACAGCTACAGAGCAGAACATAAAGATCCAAAAGAAAAAATACGGCAGAAAAACGCACTCCATATATTTCACAAAAAAAAGGCAATTTCTTCGGTCAAACTTTACCATTCCTCAACTTTTCTTTTTAAAAGACTAAATCTCCTTTCTTTATTGAGGTGTGTACATTGACTGGAAAGTTGGCTCGACAGATTCACCCCTACTCCAACTGTAACAGCATAAGAAGCCGAATAGCATAACACTGTAAAGATAAAAATATAAAAAAAAGATACTTTCGCCATCAGAATCCCCTCCCAATCATGTACAATCCATACTTTCCAGGAGGAGACCAGGGCAACAATTACAATGGGTACCAACAGGCCCAGCAGCCCCAACAGCTGTATGGTCAGAACTATCAACTTCCACCGCAAGGAACCGGATACTATGGCCAGATGCAACCTCAATTTGGTATGCAGCAGCAACCAGGGTTGTTTCAGGGCCAACAGACTGGGTACCAACCCCAATTACAGAGTCAACCAAGTTTCCAGCCTCAACCAACAGGTTTCCCGAATCAATCCTTCCAGCAACCACAACTGTTGGGAGTCCAAGCTACTGGCTACACCAACGCGTCCATTTCTCCCTATGGTGGACCTTCTCAGGTATCTGCGCCGCTTCAGCAACAGAAAACAGGTTTCCTGGCAGCCGTAGCCCTGGTGTCCCAGAACAAGGAATTGAAGATCCCAACGATGCGTTTATCATTTATCACGGCTGCAGATCAGTCCAAGTTTGAGGATTTGTTTCGTACGGCTGTTCCTGTTGGCGAAAACGCCATTTCTGGAGACGCAGCTCGCGACATCTTGTTGCGTTCTGGTTTGGCTCCCGTCACCTTAGCTGAGATTTGGGCTCTCCTGGACACCAACAAGCTGGGCCTGCTTTTGTTCCCGGAATTCGCGCTCGCTTTAAGTATGTGCAATTCTGCGTTAAAGGGTGAATCCGTTCCTCAAGTGCTTCCTGAAAAATGGCTGAATGAAGTTCAAAGCTTTGTGGATGCCATCTCTTTCGCTGTGCCCGAAGAGCCTTCGAAAGTTCTTGAGAACACTCCATTCTCTAGCTTTGCTGCTGCGCCACAAAGAGCAGGGAGTGAGGACTTTCTCAGCTCTTCTATTCCCTCTGGCGCTGGAATGGCTCCCCCTCTCCCCCCAACGTCTTTCCAAGCTCAACCTACGGGTGGACTCCTGCAACAAACACAGACTTTGCTTCAGCAGAGAACCGGTGGTGGATCATTGATCCCTTTGCAACCCCAACAAACAGCTGGCCTTGTTCCGCCTCTGGCTCCTTTGCAATCACAAAGGACCGGCCCATTGGCTCCTCAAGGGACTGGATTTAACTTCCAGGCACTCTCCGCCCAAAGAACCGGTCTGTTGCCTCCTACGACGTTCACAGCTCAGCCTACCGGGGGGTTCCAGCCCCAAATGCAACCCCCTACGTCCTTTCAGGCTCAAGCTACTGGCGGTTTTCAACCACAAACTCCTGGTCTCGTTCCTAACCAGACCTCGTACTTCCAGGGTGCTCAACCAATTCAGCAACAGCTCACTGGGTTCCAAGGTGCGGGTGGCTTGCAAGCACAAAGAACTGGTCCAGGAAACTTTGCGCCTCTCCAGGCACAACCAACCGGAAAGCCAGGTGAATGGGGTTTTGTATCTATGCCCACTGGTGGCTTGCCTGGACTCAATGCAATGCAGCAGCATTTTTTGCCCTCTTCGGATCTCTCCAGTAACAATTTGCAGAACCAAATGGGTGGCCAGTTGAAGGACAATGTTGGATGGGCCATCACCAAGCAGGAAAAACAAATTTACGATGGAATCTTTAATGCTTGGGACACCAACAAGAGGGGGTATATTGAAGGAGACGTGGCCATTTCTATTTTTGGTAAGTCAGGTTTATCTAGACCTGACTTGGAGACCGTCTGGAACCTTTGTGACTCGAGTAACAGAGGTAAGTTGAACAAGGACGAGTTTGCTGTAGCCATGCATCTTGTTTATAGACGCTTGAACGGTTTAGAGCTTCCCTTACGTCTTCCTCCAGAATTGGTGCCACCATCGGCCAAGTTACTTCAAGACTCTGTTGACTCTTTGAAGAGCTCATTGAAAGGCGGGGCTGCAACCAGAAAGAGCGGAACTGTGCCTACAATGGCTCTGAGGTTCAAGAACGATGATGATGACATTTCTTATGTCTCTTCTTCTCGTTACAGAAGCAGACGCCTGAGTGAAGCAGATAGCGCTGTTAACGGTCAGCATAGCAGCCAAAGCGTTCTTCCAAATTCCAACAGCAATGACTTGGAGATTCAGGATTTGAAGAAGTTGATTCGCGAGAAGCAAATCTTATTGGACGCAGTCAACTCGGAAGACCAACATGAGGCCATACAAAGACGCAAAGCTGACGAAGCTAACGCACGTGAGATTGAAAACTTAAAGTATAGAATCCGCGATGTGCAGAAACAACTTCTGGATCTTGGTGCTGCTGACAGTGAGCAAGAAAAGGTCATGTTGTTACAGACTTTAAATCATTTTACCAAAGACACTGTTCCTCAGTTAATATCTCGTATTTCTAAAGTGAACTTCGACATCGCTGATGCCAAGATTAAACTTTGCGAAGCTCAAATGAAACTGCAGTATCCTGGTTGGGAGCCCGAGGCTACCGAGGCGTCTATAACTGGTACAGGTCCCAATGGCCAGGTCACCGATGCGGACCGCCGTAGGTTCAAGTCTAAGCAGTTGTTACAACAGCGAATGGCTGCCTTGACGGGCAAAGCTGTCTCTAGTGGCTCTAACCCAGAAGCCGCTGCTCAATGGAAACATGAACTGGATAAAATTAAAGCCGAAGCTGATAGTCAGGCTCAGATGGTGCAGGATGTCCTGATGAGTATCAGCGGTTTGGAGGAAGGCGCTTTGGTTCCTTTGCAGGTGTCTGTGAAAAGTGAGACAAGTTCACGCAAATGGGATTCTGGTGAGGATGTTTCGGAAGCCGTTCGTCTATTTGTGAATGAGCTCAATTCATTTTCCAAGCAACAACAAGCTCCACTTGTGAAGCCACAACCAAAAGCTTTGGCGCCAAATGCTGGGTCCACTTCCGGTATTAATAGCGTTAATAGTACTGGAAACAGTGCGATCAGCGCTACAAGTACTGGAAGCAGTGAGAAGCCGCAATTTTCGACTCCAGACGAGAAATCAGCGTATGTTAAAGCGACTGCTGGCAAGAGAATGCAAGAAAGACTTGCAAGACTAAAGGCACTGAGGTCCAAATCCTCTTCGAGAATTGATGATTCAGCTCATGCAGAACCAGCACCAGACACCAAATCAGTTGTACCAGACAACAAACCAGTTGTACCAGACACCAAACCAGTTGTACCAGAGATCAAGCTAGCTGAAGAACGGCCGACTCTACCTGTTTCCACGCCATCTGCCCCTCCAGCTACTGCTCCTTCGGGTACTAAAGCCGAAGCAGAGGAGGAGGACGAACTGGAAGATGAGGAATATTCTGCTCTTTTGAAACAGAAAAAAGAGTTAGAAGAGAAGAAGAAGGAAAGAGAACTTAAGCGTAGTCGTGACAAGGAAGCCAGATTGGAGAAGCTTAGAAAAGAGATGGAAGCTTTAAAGGCTAGTGAGAAGGATGACGATGGCTGGAGCGATGATGACCTCAACGCCTTAAACTCGGCTCCTGTGTCTCTGAATGTTCATCTGCAGAAAAAACCGGTGGAACCTGAAGCACCTAAGGTAGCAGAGAATAAGGCTGAAGAGAGTATGGATGATGAAATACCTGTCAAGGCTCCAGCGCAAGAAACCAAGAGCGACGTAAATGGAAATCACAAGAATAACCCATTTTCGAAGCCCGCTGTCGCAAAAACAAATACTAATCCTTTCTTTAAGCCAAATCCTACAGGCAACTCTTCTGTGGATTCAAAAAAAATGGAGAACCAAAGAGCTGCTCAGAGAGGGTTGGGCCTGTCTGATTGGAGTGATGAAGAAGACAAGTCTTCCGATGACGAGGCTCCTAACCGTGCAGGTGCCGCCAAGTTAGCTAGTTTATTGTTTGGGGGAATGCCTCAACCAGTTTCAAGAACCAACACTGGCCCTCCGACAGCAGTATCTAGAGCAACATCTAATGCTCCGATTACAACTGCGAGTGCGCCTGTTATCCCTCAGACTCAACCTGGTAAGCTGGTTGAGACGCCACCAGCTGAACAGTCATCGGGCCTCTCCACCACCGCTCCGCCCCCTGTCCCGCCAATTCCATCTGGTATCCCGCCAGTTCCTAGTGGAGTCCCTCCTATCCCAGGATTTACACCACCAGTCTCTGAAGTTACAACAGTGCCTTCAGTAGTCTCGAATGCGCCAGCAACATCTGCTTCTGACTCCGATGAAGACTACATAACCCCACCTCCTAGTTCCATCCAAGCTATGGAAGCAAATGAAAACTTGGTGGTACCCCCAGTTCCTAATGAAGCTGTTCAAGCTGCTCCTCAATTTGCTGCTCCCCCGGTGCCTGGATCAGTGCCTCCTCCTCCTCCTCCTCCACCTCCTCCTCCACCTCCTCCTCCTCCACCACCGATTTCTACGGAAACTCCTGCCGTTCCATCTGGGGTGCCTCCTATACCAGGCCCTCCACCACCACCGGGAGTTCCACCACCTAGCTTTGCTCCCACAGGAGCTCCACCTCCGCCAGGGCCACCAACGGGTGGAATGCCCAATTTAGGTGCTTTGCTTGGTCAAATTCAGGGTGGAAAATCTTTGAAAAAAGTTTCCGATGCAGAAAAGCACGAGTCAGATTCGACAGTTGTCGGTAGAGTCTTGTAGGACGTATAAACAGAAATAAAATATAGGTTCAGCAAATCAAAGTTGTAATCAAATTAAAAAAAAATTGTGTTCAGAGATAAACGAATTGGTTGTTTTACTGGAACCTAATCTTTGGGCTTCCGAATGAGCTGATTAAGCCATGTTAGGTGGGTCGTTCGCTATGTTTCAATAATTTATTTCGAGTTTTTAATAAAAACTTGCATTTCATTTCTTCTGTAGGTTCTCGATCTTATTAACTCGAAATACTCTTTGATCACGATTGATGTGCTATACACGGAAACATATTTTCCTTTGGCCCCTTCTGAAAAATGACAAACGAAAGTATATATTAATTTTACAAGCATAAAGGATTCCTAATCCAGATATTTTTTACAGGTTTCAAGGAATAGCATATTAATAAAATAACTTTGTCGTTTTGACTACCTTCGCCATTTTTGCACGTATTTTTAAAATTCATGTAAAATTTTGCATTTTGGTTGAAAATGAAAATAGGGTGCCTTTTATTCGAACTGAATAATTTTTTAAAAAGGTGATTGAAGGATATATTTAAGCATTTTGTCACTAAAACAATTTTCCCGATATCAAATTACCTACACATTCATACCCAAAAATACTTTTTACTATTTACATCTATGTACTTGATTTTGACATCGTTTCTGCCTCAGAATGGTTTGGTTCAATAACCAATGCACCTTTTCTAACGATCACATTAACAGTCTCCCCTTCCTTCACTTGGCCCTTAATCAAGAGCATGGCCAATGGATTAAGGACGAGTTTCTGCAAAGCACGATTAAGAGGACGAGCACCGTAGATCGGGTCGTAGCCCTTGTCAGCCAAAAAATTTTTGCTCTCGTCCGACAAAACCAACGTCATTCTCTTGTCTTCCAACCGTGTTTGAATCTCACGAAGGCGGATCTCCAAAATGTTACGAAGAGACGTTTTCGAGAGTCTATTGAACACCAATACCTCATCGAGTCTGTTTAAAAACTCTGGAGGGTAGTAGTTACGTAAGTTATCCATGATTGAGGTTTTCACCTCCGGTTTGATTCTTCCATCTTCTGTGGCTTCCTTGTCGGCAAGCAAAATCTCCTGGCCAATGTTGGAAGTCATCACAATTATGGTGTTACGGAAATCAATGTGCTTTCCATGAGAGTCTGTCAAGGCTCCTTCGTCTAGAACTTGAAGCAAAAGCTTAGAGACGTCAGGGTGGGCCTTTTCAAACTCGTCAAATAAGATAACAGCATAAGGCTTTCTTCTCACAGCTTCGGTCAACTCACCACTATCTTCATAACCTACATATCCTGGGGGAGATCCGATCAAACGAGAAACCGTATGCTTTTCTTGAAACTCGGACATGTCAAAGCGGATAACAGATGATTTGTCGTTGAACAAGAACTCAGCGAGTTGCTTGGTAAGTTCTGTTTTTCCTGTACCTGTAGGACCCAAAAACATAAACGAAGCAATTGGTCTCTTGTCACTTGTCAACCCCGCTCTCTGGAGTCTGACAGCATCGGAGACAGCATGGATAGCCTCATCTTGACCAACCACATGCTGCTTAAGAATGACCTCCATATCCAACAATTTATCCTTTTCACCTTTCATTAAGTTATTAAGTGGGATTCCCGTCATCTTGGAGATCACAGCGGCAATGTCATCTGCAGTGACATTATCGTGCAAAAGTGACGTGCTCTTGATTCCATCTTCAGTCTCAACCAAATCCTTCACTTGTTGCTCCAATAGCGGAATTGTCAGATACTGCAACTCAGAGGCCTTACCATAATCGCCGGATCTTTGAGCTTGTTCAAGGTCAAACTTGGCCTGCTCTAAGTCAGCGGTAGCCTTCCTGACAGTATCGATAGCTTCTTTCTCAGAATCCCATTGATCGGTCAATTCTTTGAGTTCCTTTTGTGTGACTTCAAGCTCATTCTCTAGCTTTTTCTTACGGTCTACAGACAAAGAATCCTCTTCTTTACGAAGCGACTCCAACTCAATCTGAATAGTCATTACACGTCTATCCAATTGGGCAATTGCATCAGGTTTAGACTCGTGCTGAAGTCTCAATGTAGAACAAGCCTCATCTACCAAATCAATGGCCTTATCGGGTAGAAAGCGGTCCGTAATGTATCGGTTCGAGTACAAAGCAGCACTGACTAAAGCACTATCTGTAACTCTCACACCATGGTGGACTTCATACTTTTCTTTCAATCCTCTCAAAATGGAAATGGTATCTTCCACAGTAGGCTCATTTACAGTTACTGGAGAAAACCGTCTTGCCAACGCTGCGTCCTTCTCCACATACTTTCTATACTCTTCAATGGTAGTAGCACCACATAACGAGAGCTTACCACGAGCAAGCGCAGGTTTAAGAAGATTCGATGCATCAATGGAGCCCTCAGCCTTGCCGAGTCCCATGAGTAAATGAAGTTCATCCACGAATAAAATTACAGAACCCTTTTTCTCTTCCACCTCTGTCAAAATCTTCTTGAGTTTTTCTTCAAAATCGCCTCTAAATTTGGCACCGGAAATGATTGCGGCTAAGTCCAATGTAATGATTTGCTTCTCCTTCATTGACTCTGGGACTTCACCCTTTAGAATTCTCTGGGCTAAGCCCTCCATGATGGCAGTCTTTCCTGTACCAGCATTACCAATCAAAACTGGGTTATTCTTTGTTCTTCTCGAGAGAATCTGGATAGTTCTACGAATCTCTTCATCTCTTCCAATAACTGGGTCTAGCTTACCTTCTCTAGCTAAAGCAGTTAGATCTTGTCCGTACTTTTCTAGAGCTGGAACTTTGTCATCGTCGTTTTTCTTTATTTGAAGGCAACGAGGAGAACTCGAATGGAATTGACGAATAGGAATTGCCACTGGGGTTCGACTGGCAAAATGGGAAACCTTGGGTTGACTCACTAAGGAGCACTTCAATGCCGTAGCAGCTGCACTCTTTAACGCCGGATTGCGCAGAATACGAGCCGCTAGACCATAAACTGAATTATTTCTTAACATGAAATCGAATAATTGCAGTGTTTAAATTAATTTGTTTGAAAATATTACACTCTTGAAGTTGTCTAGACCTAGATAAAGATGTCTCATATATATAAGCAGGCCCTATCACCACGTGATCCAGAAATTACTAGAAGCATCTGGAAAGAGTCAAAGAATGGAAAGGAAATCAAAGACTAGAAAGGGATTTTTAATTTGTAATTAAAGAAAAGAAATTTAATTTTGGCTCGAGATTATTCGTTTAGCTTCGGGGCATGTTTTAGGCTAAGTTGGTTGTTGCATGAAGTTGCCGCCGGGGTGACAGGTTAATAGATGCAAACACCCAAAATAAAGGTACTGAATAATGAATAAAAATAATAAAAGGATGAAATCGAACTTTCCAACGGAATTTTAGGCATCAAAGCTGGCCTGCAAGAAGAGTTCTAATTGCGTTGAAGATGACAATATCACAAACTCAAATGAAAGAATAGAATTTATAAAAGCAGTAACTTGGTCTTCTATTGCGTTAATTTTATCCATTTTGAATCTGTAATTTTTGAGGCGTGTATGCCTAGTTGAGTTCATCTTTTAATTTTGTACCAAGAGGCAGACCCAAAAACATACAAGCTTGTTCTTTTAATTCAATGGTGAGAGAAGACGATTTCAAAATCACTCAATCCATTTTTTGTGGCTTGAACGGAGAAAGTAGTAGAGAAAGCCATCGTAAGAAAAAGTACGGCTTGTTCAAGACTTTAGACGAGTTACGTCAGGTATGCTTGTACGGTAGACCTAGGAGTAATCCCCTTTCAAGAATTCCAAACGTTATTTTTGCAGTAACAATTGGCTCGGAGCTACAAGAAGATTCTGAAACATTAGCATCTGTCAAACGCCTGACAAGTGCACGTAGCACTCAATCTAGACCCTTCACACCCAAGCCCCAAGACCACGATGAAAGAGACAAAAAGAGCAATATGACAAGTTTGAGCTGTCGAGTTCCTGTTTCAACAGAGATGCATATACACAATGTTTCACTGGATGGCTCTCTCCTCCCATTGAAAAAGCGTATTGTCTCCAACACAGCTGTGGAAACCAATGAGACAAACCGAAGCACGGAGGTTACAAGTAATCGAAATTGGCTTTCTAATTTAAATGGGACATTTCCTTCGACACTGAAGGCCCTTATTCGTCAGCTCGTTGTTAAGTCAGAAGATCAAGCCTCGAATGTTGGTATCTGCAAAAAAGAAGAGGGGAAGTTGACAAAAAGAATTGACAAACCGAGCAGCATGATTTTACGTCAGAGACTAATTCAATTAGATACAGATCGACAGATTGCTCTACTAAAGTTTTACTGCCAGCGCTTAACTTCCAAAGGTAATAAACCCGCTACTCAAAATCGAGCCTCGCAGAAGCTTCCCTATTTATTCAAAAATCTCAATGAAAGAGTTCTCAACCAAATTTCTCTGTTTATTGAGGAATATGAGCAGCTTGCTCCAAAAGTGGCCAAAAATGTTAAAGCATTTGAACGGATAGCAAAGAAACCTCCATTACTTCGCAAAGTACTTCAAGACCTTCAGAACAAAGATGATGAGAACGATTTATACTACTTGGAAGATCTTCTTATTTGCATTGCTTCAGGTACTGAGTATATTGAGAAGTCAAAATCCCAATTGGTCAGCATTCTGGACGACCTAGTGGACAGAGCCTTGAAATCATCTTTCGAAGCGCAAATTTCAAAATTTCTGCGAGCTGCACATGCAATTTGCCGCTTCAATGTCTTGCAGGCCGAAGCGGATCTACAGATGCTCAGAAGCAAATGGTTGAAACTTTCAAGTCCGCAATAAAATTAGGTGTATTCTGTTCATACATACATTTTAATGAAATGAACTCAATTACTGGCTATTGGACTTTAAAGTCAACAATTTCTTTTGCAATTGAATGACAGAGAGTTCAAATTCCTCTATAGCAACGTTAAGTATTTGCACTATCCGGTCCATATCTTGATATGCCTTAACGAGCCTCTTCTCTATTCTGTTCAGTTTTAAAAAGATTAAAGTTTCAATGTTTTCTTTGAACTGTTTAACGAAATCCAACTCCTTGACTTTCGTGATTCGTGCGTCTAAGCGCCGAGTTAAATCATCAAAGTGCAGATTAAGCTCATCGGCTCTTTTAAAAATAGTTGAAAAATGTAGTAGATTTTTTTCAACAACATTCTCTTTGTTAAAGTGAGATATTTTCGACTTATAGCCCTTCAAAGATCGAAGAGCCAATCGCACTTGTATCAAAGTACTTTGAAGATCCTTCTCTAGCTTCAATATTGATGGAGAATTAATTTCTCGCTGCTGGCAATAGATTTGAACATTTTCAAATCGAGAAAATAGAGCGGTACTATTCGATACTTGTAAACCCAATTTTGACCTGTCCTTCCACCAGACGTACATCATCTTACGTATGTTTTGTAGCATAGATTTAAGCTCCTGGGAGTTAAAGCGCTCCATTGCTGTCGTGATGTCGACGAGGGAAGATGGTATCACATCGTATGGTATACTGTCGGTGAAAGAAACGCTGGCACTAGTATCTATTTCATTGTAAACAACGACAGAACTCAGAACTTTCAGAGGATGAAATTTAATAGACTTATTGGAATACTTGAGACAGCTCTTAAATGTTGATTTTGCTTTAGGCCAGTGAGGTTGAATGCATGAAGGTTCATCCAAGGATTTGTAAGTCTGACAGGCCGTGAAAATACAAACACCATCAAATGGAAATGCTTCTTCAAAATGGACTTTTTGCAGGCGGGTTTCATCAACATACTGTTCTTCTTTTTTGCGCGTCAATATGTATAGTTTCTTCAACTTCCTGGGTCTCTTGTAACCGACGACACCAATATCAGACATAAAGTTCCTTGGTACCGGAAACAGCTCCAAATTTTCCCACAAATTCTTATAAGGGATGGTTTCAACTTGCTGTTCGTCTTGCCAAGAGTCTTGGCTATTGTCCCAGTTAACCCAGTCTTGAAAACAGCTGTTGTCGAACGTGTCGTCGAGAAAAGATTCAGAATAAACCAGGCCGTCTTCAAGTGGTTCATAAAATTTCCAATTTGCATCTGTGTTATCATACATAGATTCCAGATGAGCCAACTCCGAAACCGATTGTTTCTGTGTGAGAGAGCTGTCAATGTAAGGGCGCAAATTCAAAACAACTTCGGCTTCCTTATCTTCATACTCAATTTTCAGAATAGAATTGCAACTATCCCGAGAGCAAATTGCGAAATGACTACTGAATGTAGTGAGTGATGTGATTCTGTAAAGAAATTCAGGTATTAAAAAGCATGCTTTCAGATTACTGCGATAAATTTCACAAAAACAATTCATAAGCTGTTTATAGAGATAGGTGTGAGACAACATTCCCACGGCATATGGGTCTTTCCTGGTCTCTGTTCTTATTGAATCTTGCAGAGTTGACACCATATCCCTATTAACATTTCTTGAGCAGAACTCCGGATTTGAAGGTGTAAACAGCCCAAAGTCTCTACCAATCTCATTGCAATTGCCTTTGTTGTAGTGACTACCCAAAGTCCCTGAAAATGTATTAGGCAAGTTGTGTCGCAGACGGTATCTGGGGGGCCGGTAGGTGCTAAAAGAGCCGAAGGGTCTCTTTTTGATTATCCCAGGATTAACAAGACCGAGCTTATTGTATGTGTTCAAAAACTTGTCATTTTCGGGTTTTTTGATATGCCTATAGAATGAACAAGTATTCGGTGAGCCGCTGGGGTCGAATCGCATTTGGTACGTTGAACTTATTGAAGTGTCTCCAAGATTGGTTTGCTCACGGCGAAATGTGTCATTGCAGATGATCATGTTGCTTTTTTCTTGAAAAGAGTTCAAAAAAAAGTGTTCAGCCTTGAGGATGCTTTCCTCTAATTATAGAGTCCAACTAACTAGCGTGGCATAAAAAAGTATACCATTCCAAGCTACGTAATTCAGATACGCAGAGAAGCATATCTCGCTGGGTAAAGAATTAAATGAGTTGCTACGGGAATGGGCTGCTCAATTTTCCCGAATACCATGTATGATAGTGTGGAGGCACTCAATACTAATGAAAAAGAAGCCTTTCTCTAGTTATGTGAGTGAAACGATGAAAAACACATAAAATTGTAAGACGTATCACGGCTAAAAACAGTATTTATAAATTTTGTAAACTAGTAAAAGCACAACATTTTACTGTCAACAACTGCCTGTGTGGCGTAATGGTTAGCGCATTTGACTTCTAATCAAAAGATTCCGGGTTCGAGTCCCGGCATGGGTTCTAAGCGGTTTTAGCTCAGTTGGGAGAGCGTCAGACTGAAGATCTGGAGGTCCTGTGTTCGATCCACAGAAATCGCATTTTTTTTGTTTATTGGTGCCTATTTTTGTCATATCTCATGATTCATGTATTTCGAACTAACTAAAAGTATTATTATCTCTTATCATCCCAATACTCTGCAGAGCTGTGCCCTGGAAGAGGAACGAATGGAGGTGGGAGTTCAGTTTCTGACGGCGGCGCGTTGGTAGGTTCTCCAAGACTGAAAACATCAGGATTCGAAATGGTATGATCGTGGACAGAATCTAGAACAGCGTCAGAATCGCTATCCCAAATTTCGCTTCCCCCGTGATGTACCTCGCATACAGAAGCTTCATCTAAATTGACAACAAAAGCATGATTGCTGCTAAGGGGTTCCATGGTCTGGAGTTCTACATGGTCCGTTCCAGCAACTGAATCATTAGCGCTGAGTTGGGGCTCAACAGGATTCTCAGTTTCTGAATTTTTTGGATTTGTTGCAGTCTTACCAAAACTGAACTTATCTCGCGCCCAAAAAAGAAAAGATTTATAGTTTTTTTTGGCATTTCCCTGATTCCAGCCATTACTAAAATTCATCACGTCATCAATGCTAATTCTTCTTCCAAGCATTCCCGAGAGTTCTATTCTTTGTTCCATCTGCTTAATCAGATAGAGCCACTCCCATGAACAAGTCAATAAGTAAATATCTAGCATATTTGGTACATATGAAAGCCATGAGACGATGAGCCAGTCATGGGCCCAGAGTGTCTCTAGAAGTATGGAGATGACTATTCGGGCAATAATTAAAAACCAAGTGAGAATGGCCAACGGTAGAAGTCTCTTGCCATATGATATCAGTGCAGACTTAGCCTTGAATGTATGATAGACGAGGCAAATGCAAAACCATAATATAAATGCAATCGAAATTGAGATCGACGCTTTGAAAATTGTATTGTTAAACACAACCGCGGAGTAAAATAGCTTTGGTATGTTTCCAATTGAAACAAGTGAAAGAATAAAGCTGACCAACACAAGTATACCGGCAAAAACAGAACTTTTCCAACGCCAGTTTGATTTTACCATTTTCCACAGTAGTTGAATATAAGCTACACAGATGAGAAAATGCAGAACCGCTAGCGCATAGGGGTATCGATTTTCAATGAGAACGGACATAATTTTGACCATATCTAGAGAGTCTCTGTAATACTCATCTTCGGTTGTCTGCGTGATCTGTACTAGAATCATAGTAAGAACTATGGAATATACTAGGGTGGCTAGAATAGTGAGAAAAGGTTTCCTTTTATGTCTAGGCAGTAGCAAATGTAACAACAAAAGCATCCATGACAGGACGCACAGACCCAGAAAGGTGAATAGTAGGGCTACAAACATGTCACCGTTGTTATTTATGTTGTAGGGATTTGATTTGAAGTCTGCCATCCATTGACTGACCTCCTCCGCATTGATATTCTCTTGACGAATTTGAGTAAGGACATCTGCAACGGAGCAGTTCGTTATGTAATAAGCAGGGAGAAACAGATTCACGTTATTGAACCAAGTTTCGGTAAAGTAGTCTTGGTATGATAGTGTCCCTGAAGTGAGCGAATATACAGAGCAATTTACTGTAATGCCGTTGTTCTGCAGTAGGAAATAGACGCTATAGTTACTGAATGTTTCTGTTAGACTGGGAGGTCGTAAACCCTCGTCACGTAGAAATATGTTGGTCATTTCTTAGTGTTTCATGAGGTGGGATTAGATGATGAGACTTCAAGGCTAACGATAAATTAATGACAGCAAAAGCAGTTATCTAGAATGTAAGAATGGGAAATAGCCTAGTGAGGTTTTAGAGAATTGAAAGATGGCTCGATGAGAGACTATCTTTAGGTAATTATAGGAGGAGTATGTTGATGTAAGGCGATGCCATTGATGTGGGGTATAAACAAACAAATAATTCAGAAAACATTCGAGAAAAGTTTCAAATTCAAAAGGAGATTATATATAAAATTTCCTTAAATTCGCTGTTCAGTTCATAGTTGTCTTGGGTCCTTGTAGGGACAATGTTGAAACATTGACTAAATTGCTCAATTGGAGTATTCAACGAAAGCTCATTTCTATAAATATTACAATAAATAAATCAGTTTTCAATGTTTTTGTGTGAGGAATTGGATTTTGTCGCTACTTTTTCTTACGGTGATGTTGTAGCATAACAATCATCAGCTAGCACGTTCACCCAATAAATTCCCAAAAGTTCGATTCTTTTGTGATTGAAGCCAAAAGTAATTCCAACCCATTTCTTACCGGCCCTTCTTTCCACCGCCTTGGGGATTCTCCATCGAGAACATTACCAACTAAAGACTTGAGTAAATAGATAGACAAAGCATCTAATGGATACTCAATAACGATTTTGAATAAATTTATTAAAATATTTTTAATTGAATTGTCTATAAGAAAAAAAATTGTCGGAAGCTTGAGGTTTTCACGTCACTTCTTACCTGGTATTTGCTATATCTGATTTCCATAGGGATCAACTACAATCAAGACCTCATATCTGCAATGAACGCGTCTCCTGCGGATCTCGCAGCTCCAATGGCCAATCTCAATATGGGAAAAGGTAGAAAGAAAAGACCTGCTCGTGCTTATCATAACATGAACACGCTTCAGGACCCTTCAGCTTCTGTGATTGGGAACACCACTGGACCTTATGATCCAAACCAATTCATGCAACCACAAGGTTCTGATCCGTACCATGCTTCTATGGGAGGTTCAATGAATACCTATGGAAACCAATTTCAAAATCAGCAGTTCCAGGCAGGTCCAGGTATCCCTGGTGCTCCAATGGCTCCTATGGCTCCAATGACTTCACAGGCACCTACGGGACATATGGCATCCATACAAACATCCCAAAATGGGATCCACACAGCATCCGTAAATGTAACAAACCCAAGGGATATGGCTGCCCAGCAAACTTCCGAAGAGCTCACTTTGGCTTATTCGAGATTCAAACAACAAGAGGAGTTTTCAACTCCACTTTTTGGAGAGAAGGGAGAGCCTTTGGGTTACAGATCATTCTACTCCTTCCAGAATGTATCTCCTTTAATGGCCGGAACACAATACCATGCCGTTGATCAGGGTACTGCCACTCCTAAGTTCATCCGCTCTACGATGTATAACATGCCAGAATCAGAGAATTTGCGCCGTGCTACGAAGTTGCCAGTAGCAATCAGCGTCAGACCCTTTGCGCCATTACTAGCTTCGGAAGAACCAGTTCCTGTAGTGGATATGTCCACATTAGGAGCTTTTAGCGCAAGAGATGACTATGATGTCGGCCCGCCAAGATGTAATCGATGCCGTACATTCATCAATCCATCTATGACTTTCAGTGGTGCTAATAGATTTATTTGTAACATATGCCAATTCCCAAACAACTCCGTGCCAAATGATTATTCATGCGTTATCGATCCTATGACCGGTTTTAGAGTAGATAAAAATCAAAGACCTGAATTACACAAGGGTGTTTACGACATCATTCTCCCCGAATATTATAACGTGAACGGAAAACAGGGCAAGCTGAAAGGTTTCCACCATGTATTTTTGATTGACGTTAGCCACCAAAGCATCAAAAAGGGCCTTCCTACAATTATTGTTGATGCCTTAAGGGCAGCCATTTTTGAATTACAAGACGAATTTAAT
Organism: Australozyma saccharicola; assembly: GCA_030569455.1. NCBI lineage: Eukaryota > Fungi > Ascomycota > Pichiomycetes > Serinales > Metschnikowiaceae > Australozyma > Australozyma saccharicola. Next base: position 173,320 of record JAJMKW010000014.1, read on the forward strand.
GAGCAGGGAGAAGAGTTCAAGGTAAGTAAGTTCAAGTACTCCATTCTTCTCTTTGATAAAAAGGTTCATTTTTTCAATCTCTCCTCAAAACTTGAGTCCGCCCAATTTGTTCTGTCTCCTGATTTGGAAGACCCCTTTGTTCCATTCTACCAGGGCTTGTTTGCAGACCCCAATGAATGTGCTTTGCAAATCGAGGACGCCTTAAATAAAATAGAGGACTTCTGCAATGGCGATTCTAATCAGGATGCCGAGTCCTGTCTCTCCGTTGCTCTACGCTCCGCCATGATGTGTTTAGAACAAGTTGGTGGTGGCAAAATTACAGCTGTGTTGTCTTCCCTCTCTTCGTGGGGTCCTGGTGGATCTGTAATCACGTCCTTGCGTCATGTTGGTCGTGCTCCGCTGGCAGAAGAGGAGAAGAAGGCTCTTGCGCCTTCCAATAAATATTATCAGCTACTTGCCAAAGATATGGTGGCACAAAATGTTGCGCTTGATATCTTCGCCATTTCTGACACCCCCGTCGATATGGCAAACATTGGCTGGCTTGCATCTGTCACTGGTGGCCAGGCACACAAATGGGTTAATTTTCTGCCTGTTCGAGACAGCCGTGCCTTCTGTGCCAAAATTTTCAACTCTGTACATAAAACGGTGGGTTATCAAGGATTGTTCAAGCTTCGTTGTTCGACAGGTCTTCAAGTTCTGCAGTATTATGGTTTCCCCTCCGAATCTGATTCTGGTATCGTCGGCTACTCCAACCCGAGCCTGTCTGACCCAGCAATTCCAGTTCTCACCGAAGATCAGACTTTCACTGTATTGTTGGAGTTTGATGGTGTTTTGAAAACATCCTACGACTGTCACTTTCAAGCCTCTGTCTTGTACACAGATGCTGAGGGGGTCCGTAAAATTCGAGTGATCAATTTAGTTACCTCCGTCAGTGAGCGTTTGAATGAGGTTTTTGCATTTGTAGACCAAGAGGCTGTTGCAGGAGCCATTTTGCGTGATACACTCTCATTCGTTGGTAAACAACTGATTGCAGACTTACGTAGATCTGTAAATGAAAAAATTGTGGATGTGTTTGCTCATTACCGAATGATGAGCCAGCAAAATCATCAAGTTGGTTCAAGCAACGAGTTCCTTTTCCCAGAGTCAATGAAGCACTTTGCCCTTTTTATGCTCGCCATCATTAAAACCAAAGCCTTGAGGGACTCTGCATCCATCTCAGACGACATTCGTTTATGCGACCTCTACGATATGATGCATATGCCACTTGACAAACTTTCATTTCATCTCTGTCCTGCATTAGTCGAGCTTCATACATTGATGGATGATGATTGTATGGTACTTGAAGACGAAGCCAATGTTGATTACTTCATTAAAGTGCCAAAGTATATGCCTTTGACAGAGACTGCTTTAGAAAAAATGGTATACATTTTGTGCAATGGCTCCTCGGTGTTCGTTAATATATATCCCGAGACCAACATAGCATTGCTTCAAGATTTGTTTGGTGATTTCGTACGTTCATACGAAGACATAGACCCACTGTTAGACTGTCTTCCTGAACTTCCTACACTCATTTCTCAACAAGCTCGTAATATTGTGAAATTTTTCAACAGAAATATTAACGCAACGGGAGATTTCGACGACAAATCTATTATCATTGTCAGAAATGGTATTGATTTAGGAACCCATGCCTTCAAAGAATGTTTGGTGGAGGATAAACTTCCATCTAAAACCATCAACACTTCTCCAAACTATGTTGAGTTTATAGCGTCTGTGCATAAGGCAATTAGCGTTAAGTTGCAAAATGATAAACTGACTAAAAAGGATTTGGAATCCACCCACGTCCCAGAAACCTTGGCGCAAAGGTTTATACAATTGTAATCCGAGATCCGAGATATTTTCTTTATTAGGTTTCATAGTGGTATAATTAATTTTGAGGGTAGATATGTCTTATTGCATTGAAATAGAAGTAGTACGATTATTATGTTAAATAAGATATTTAAGAATTCTTACCCCAATTGTGCCATTGTCTCAAATTACATGTTTTTTAATTAGTTTTTACTATACAAAATGCGGAAAACCTCTGCCAAGACCGATCGCACGTCATCTTCAGGGCAGACTTTTATTGAACTCAACAATGATTTTTTCAATTCCAAGTTCAGGCTCAAAACAGCGGCGGATGTTTCGAATTGAGCCAAATTGTATAGGAAAACTCCTACTCTATTCAAAATACCAGGTTGCAGACTTTGCTCGGTGAATATCTGAGCCAAAATATCCACCAACTCCTCAAATATCTTATTGTCTCCAATAATTGCCTCTGCCACTACCGCAAACTCCGAAGTAGCGTTTGCGAGAAGTCCCGCAATAACCTCTTGAAGTGCATAGTTTTCTGAGTTGAGGAATTTTATTAAAAGAGACAAATTCTTTTTGCTAGAAGGGCTGGCGCTGTTAAAAAATTTGGCCAACATAAATGGGTTATCTATCAAGTTGTTTACCAATTCCCACGCAGCCTTCTGTATATCGGGTTTGGAGCCGTCAAAAATCAAATCTCTAACATGGCTATCAAAAGTTTTTTGTATGACAACTTTATGCAAATCACTGTCCGGGAGAGCGCACATATTGGTTAATGCGAAAAGGCCAAAAAGCGTGTCAAGGGCGTTGTAGAGCGAAGGTTCGTCCAGTGCTGACAAGTCTTCTTTCTGCTTCAGGTCAAGCATTTCTACGAGAAATGGAACAGCAATCAGTACCCTGAATTCCTTGAATATCGTATCGGGCTTTCTTGAACGAGATATTGCAGCTAGTGCTTTGATAGCAAATGATCGAGTTTCTTTCACTGCCAAAGTATCCGAATTGCTTTTCGTCTGTCCAGTTTCTTGATCTAGGGTGCTGTGATCAAGTAAATGTTTTAATAAAATATCTGACGCGCCTTCTTTTCCAAGCTGTTGTAGAATGTCATTTCCTTGATTAATAGTCAAGTGGAAGATTATTGTTACGACAATTGAGCGATTCTTGTCGGTAAGTAAACAGTTTTTGGAATACTCGCTTAAAAATTTTAAAGAGACAATATCCTTATTGAAGAGGAGAATGGTTGTCTCCTCTTCTTGTTTTTCACCAGTTTTCTGTGTCTCCGCCATAGACTTTAAAAAGCTACGAGTTTGCTCATCTTTGGTGGCACCCGGGGGAGTAAGTTTAGTTAAGTTTGAGAGAATCGTCAAAGTTCCGAATCTTAAGACATTGTTGTCTGTTACCTTGAGTATGGTCAAGAGCCTTTTTACAAGATCCATGTCGGAGCGAATAATTGATTTTAGTGTGGCTCCAAGCGATAAGTATGTTAAAGATTCTATAAGCAGATCAAGGTTTGGGTCGTTGAGTTGAGCCTTTTTTAGTTGGAGCGTGCCTTGCATCAATATTGATTGCACAGAGATCTTTTTTTCTAAGGATGTGAAATCCCATAGTTTGACAAGACAGAGACACGATAGGCTGACAATGCTATTAGAAGATTTAACTCGATTACCGCTTATTAGAAATTGTGCATAGTTGGCAGAACTAAACTTGCGGGCGTCTTCGTACATACAAGATACAGAAATAACCCTAAGGAGTTGTTCTGCAATCGAAATATCTTCAGGATAAATATCAGGATCAAGAACCATTCCCCTATAAAGAAATAAATTTTTACAGGATTGGGAGCAGTAAAGTGGTACTAAGCTGTTCGGAATAATGGGTAAGAGGACCTCAAAGGCGGCGAATAAGAATTGAAACTCTTCTTTTGTAACTTCAGATGTGTCTTCTTTTAATATCGCTTTCATTTTCTCTGCAAGTTGAGCTTCACATGATGGAGATTTCTTTACATAGTAGTAAATAGTCAAAGTCACGACCATCACTACATCTTTACTTGAGGATCCTAACAATGGCACAACTGCGTCTAAGACTTTTGAGTCATCCTTGCAAAATTTCATGGCCGTGTTCGTGTAAATGAGGAGATATATGGAAGGCGTGCAGCTGAGCTTCGGTTGACAAATGCTCATGACTTTCTCGAAGTTTTGTTCAGTTACTAGACAAGACAATATGCTGGCAGTTTGTGAAAATGCATGATGAATTTTTTCAGACTCTGAACATTTGAATTCGTTTGATTGTTCAGATGCGTTTGAGCCTTCAGATCCGCATGATTGATTTACTATGATTGTGCTATTTATTGCCTGAAGAAACTCACTCAATGAGCAGTTGAAAACCTTAGAAATTTCGTTTAAATGTTTTCCGACTTTCAATATCTGTAGCAACTCTTCAAGTTGATCCTGAGACAATCTTGTTCCATTTCGAAGTGTTTCTATTAACTTCGTCAATGAGCCTGGACTGGAAATGCTTAGGGATTCAAATTGCAGATCCATAGTCAAACAATTGAATTAAGCAGGATTTTTTGTCAATCTTTAGAAGCAGAGTTGTTTTTGTTAAACTTCGATTGATCTTGTTAACCCCAGATTTCAAAACTGTTGATATTCTGTGTCTACCACGACCCTAAGCGAAGAACAGACATTACATAACACATCTCATCTCTTGCCATCTCTGCGCCCCATGGACACAAGTGCAGTTCTAGATAAATATACGCAAGACCTCCTGAATCTTCCGCTCGAAGTCAAGCATCTTTTCGAGGAACTTAAGAACAAGGACTTGCAGCTAGCTGAAGCACGCAAACGATATCAAACTAAAGACTCTCAGATCCATAAATTCATCCGTGCTAATGGAACTCTCACAAGACATCCAAAGGAGACACTGATCTACCTGAAAATCGAGGAAGATATGCGTCTTGTCCAGAAGATACAGAAAGAGAAGATTCTTTTGGCCAATACTGCCTTATTTCTTGTCTCCAAACACTTGTGCAACTTGGAAACGGATATTCTGAAGTTAGAAAGAGATGAGCTACTTGCGCCTGCAACTGCGGAGCAATTAAATGATGATCTGGATCTTCATGGAGGCGAAACTTCTCGATCGTCACCAGACCCTTCTAGGAAGAAGAGAACATACTCAAACATGAAACAACGGCAAAAGCGTCTCAAAAGTGAAGACATTGATGATTTCTACGATCTGGCCCTGTCGCGTACACAATCAGCGGGTCCTTCCAATGCCGCTCGCACACCTGCTGCTTCTGATGATGCTGACAATAACTTGTACTGTTTCTGTCAACGTGTTTCGTTCGGTGAGATGATTGGATGTGATAATGATGATTGTCGCTTTGAATGGTTTCACTGGTCGTGTGTGGGGATCACTAGTCCTCCAAAGGATGATGAGGTGTGGTACTGTCCACATTGTGCTCCTAAGATGGAGAAACGGAAGAAGAGGAAAAAGTAGTTGAATTGATAATTGAGGGACAATTATGTTTGAGAGAAAAGGTTATTGTACTGAAATATATTTCTTGCCCATATTTTCTTCCTTCCAAAGGTCTGGCACTTTTGGTCTTGAGGATTTAAATATTGAATAGTTTAAAAGTGATATAATCATTCAGGTTAATTAAGTGTGCATAGATGAATAATTGCTTCTATTGAATTGTTTAAAAGTGAAATTTCGAAGGGCAGGAAAAGCATATCAACTAACTAGTATCATCGACATGGAGTAACGTAGGGACAAAGAAAAGATGTATCGAATCGTCGACAAATGAATAATTCAAATCTTAATGATGCTTCATACTCTCTGATACTTCATATTTCTATTTAAGATGAAATCGAAAAGCTCTAAGCTAAAGATTGGATCTTCTCTTTATGGCCTTAAGGATGTGTAGTACTATGGCTACATCTACTTAATGGAAACACATAAAATACAAAAATATACACAAAATTTAAATCATACCGAAGCATTCCTCGGCATCTTTCAAAAGCTTTCAATCAAATTTGCATTGTCATTATTTGTGAACTCTAGAGGCACTGTGCCCTAATCATCTAACTCCTACCATAACCCACTACATACAACGCCAATCATCAAGACCATTCTTCATAATGTGCGAACAAGAATCATTAGTATCTCTGAAAACTTTAATTAATTAATTCCCACGTATTTTCCTCTCAATCCATGCCAAGCTTAATATATGAAACGAAGATCCTTTTGCAGCCAATAAATATCCTGCAGATAAGAGTCTCGCGTTTATCTTCTCCGACTCTAAGCGTGGACCTACACAAACATATTCTAGATTCCTTCCTATAAGTCTTTCATCGAAACATTAATCCAACATTAGGACCGTAAAAGCTTCTTTTCTTTTTGTCCATCGATCGCTATTGAAAAAAAACTTCACCTGGAATATGTTGAACAATCTTCTTTTGCTTTTGGCCCTTGGTTCTGTCGGTGTCTTGGCCGATGATCCAACTACTGTAGCACCTACCACCACCAATCTTGCTGGTGCAACAACGGCCACTACGCCAGCAGCAGGTGTCGCTACTACTCCTGTCACTACAGGTACTGCAGCTACTACTCCAGCAGCTGGTATTAATACCTTGGCTCCAACTACGACTGCTGTGGGTGTTACAGGTACTGCTACAGGTACGGGTACAGCCACTGGAACTGCTACAGGTACGGGTACAGCCACTGGAACTGCTACAGGTACTAGAACTGCTACAGGTACAGCTACAGGTACTGGAACTGCTACAGGTACAGCTACAGGTACTGGAACTGCTACAGGCACTGCCACAGGTACAGGTACTTTAACAGGTACTTTAACAGGTACTTTAACGGGTACTGCCACCGGTACAGGTACTATAACTGGCACGGCTACAACAGGTACTGGCGTAACTACCGGTATCACTGGTGGTGATGACACTGGAACAATGAACCCTGTTCAATTAACCGTATGGGTACAAACTCATACCATGAACCCTAATCAGCTTGCTGCTTGGTCTGCTACAAACACTATTCAGGGTGCTGCAGGAAATCCGCTTGCACCAACCTCGAATCCATTGGTGGTTACCACCAGACCTCCTTCTAACAACACTGCTCCACAACACACCGGACCCTTGACATTTATTACATCGTACGTTACTCCAACATGGGTCGCTTCTGCCACTGTAGGTGCTGCTGCCTCTTCATCCCTGCTGTCATCTCTGAAGGCTGCCGGAGCCGCTTTTGGTGTCGATATGGGAGTTCTTGGAGGAGCGCTCTTGGTAGCAGGTGCACTTGGAAATCTTTTGTAAGGTTTTTGTTTCTTTTCACGCATGAAAGTATGTTCAATTCTTACTTGTACCTTCACTAGCCAACCCAAATATTAAAGGGACTTCAAGCGCTAAGTCCTAGTATATAAAAGGCTTTGACCATGTCTTGATTTTGAATTCTTCGCTTCCACTATTTTTATAACTTGAATTTATAGATTTATTTCTTTGAATCATCCGTCAAATTAGTTTTTCGATTTGTTTTCTCTTCAAATTCCAACTTTTTGTATACTTCCAATGCTTTTAGGGACCTGATCATCAAGACGCACTGCATACAATATTCCTTATAAGTCCTCTCACTGAGATGGTAAATTATTTCAATCCCAAAAGATCCATATAGATAAGCTAGAATTATTTAATGTTACGGCCATTTTCTACAAGAAGCTTACATCTGGCCTCTAGGCTTCTAAACTTTGCCAAATCAGGTACTCAATCCTTTGCATACGTCACAGGAGCCAATGATTTAAAAGATAGGATCGATAAACTCCTAGCCCTGACATCAAAGACTGAATCACAAACAGACTCCGTTTTGGAAGCGTTGAAGGCATGCAAGCGTGAGCTTCGAAAGATTCATGATCACGACAAGTTTGGCCAGGATCCCACTCAAATTACAGTCAAGTCAGGACTTGAAACACTCTTAAACAGTGAGCAAGTGCAATTTGATCAGAAACTTTTAAAATCTATCTTCCTTATGAATTTTCCAAGCAAAGTTGTCATTGATATAATTAACACTTACTACAAGCGTAATCCTTCCGCAGCTATCGATTTAGAATTGGCTCTAATCCCACTAAGACAGAGCTTGTATAATGCCGAGTTAAAGGATGCAGTGAAAATCACCGACCTTACTACAGGCCATGCAAATTACGTTCATCAAAAAAACCAGTATATGCGTAAAAACTTGTACCGTCTTGCAGCCACTGCCATAAGTGTTACACTTTTTTCTAAGTTCGGGACGCTGATGGCTGTTGACTCGGGTCTTCTTCTGGAGACTTGGAGACAATTGTCCACTGTCAATTCAATGATTCTTACTTACATTTTAAACTCGAGTTTTTTTGTCACTGTGGTTCGTTTTGGCCGTCAACTAAGTGCAGCGGGAGGTGATTACCTTACATGGCAAAAGGGTACTTTCTACACACACTGGTACAGATATTGTGATCTGATGGCAATGTACTCGAAGATTGTAGAAGCAGATGTTAAACTCAATGGAGGTGTTGAGAGCAGTGATTGGCTAATCAAGGACTTATGTCGTGCTGACTCTACTTTGGGTGACGGGTATACTCTCGCTCCCGGTCTCACACGAGAGGGTAAAAAGGTTCGTTTGCTTGAAGCACGTGAGAGCCTTGAGGACCTAAAGTTACAAGCTTACTGGATGACAGGTGGAGATGGTTTTGAGTGGGTGGAGCCGGATCAAGATCCTGCTGAGATCATCTGGCGTAAACACTTGCAACATCTTCATAACCCTGCGTTAGGTCTGCTGGATACAAAGACTTTGAAATGGGCAGAGGAGCTAATTGAGGAGAAGAAAAATTAGGGGAAAACATAATATCGTGTAAATATAGGTATCTCAAGAATAAGACATTGGTAATGACGAAATAAACAGCAAGAAGACATATTTGTGTACGAGACTATTTCATATCCACCTTCCAGACTTACTTACGAGAGAATGAAATAATTTCATTTTATAATTACAATTTTTATCACCACCTATTTACGAGTCTTAAGATCTTGGAATAAGACGAACGTCAAAATCAGTTTCCTGCCCCAATTCATCCCAGGGCTCAAAATTGGCCCACATCATTTCAAAGTCCTCATCATCCTTAATATCATGGTTGCCCAAAGTGATGTTTGGTTTTCCGTACTCCTCGTTTAAATGAACAGGACCCTTTCCTTCAAGAATAAGATCAATTCTTTCAGCCTTATTGAGCTCAGTGACGTTTGAAAGCTCTTCTTTGAGGGAGGTCTCCATTCGACGTGTGTTAATTCTGTGTAAGTTATGATAAATATCTTCGTACGTCTGGGATTCACCTTGGCGGAGAGTTGCCAGTGGTCCTATGCTTATTCCAGCTAGCATATTAGAATCTTTTGATACTTCTGGGGATGCATTGTCATTATCACGTAAATACTGGCTAGTGTTGAGGATCCATTGGCGAGTCTTCTTCTGCCACTCCGTCATACTCATAGGGTGGTAGTACCATATTCCTCCGAACCACCAAGAAGGTTTTTGACCTGTCTTAACGGCCCATTTTCTCCACCGCTTAGCTTCCTCGGCCCATGGGTCGTATGGTAAAGAAAGTCGAGAGTATTCAAGCCCTGACAAGAATACAGCTGCCGACCCACCCAAGTACCTGGCTACAGTCCCAACTCTGGCCCGAAATACAGATTCTCCAAATCTGGGCGTACGCCGTGTCATCAACAGTAGTCCTAGAAGTAATTGAGTTGTGGTGATTAAGAACAATGCTGGTCTATTGTCTGCGGCAGGTACAATTGGGGTGAAGAGACGTAGGCCTATGCTAGGATTTTGAGGTATGAAGTTAAATAGAAGGTCCGAAAGGTCAATTGTAGACAGCGAACCATTGGACCCGGACCCTTTACTGCTATCTTTGTCAGGGCCAGCCGTGTTACCGTTGGTCATCTTGGCCATCTGGATTTGCGTATGAATCTAAAGAGAAGGTAGGAATACAGAACGGGTTCCACACCCAATGAAGAAATCAAAGATAGGGTTATGCACTCCGATACGAGATTACTTATTGTGGTTAAAATATAATAGCGGCAATGCGGGAATTGAGAAACAAGATGGATGTTTTATTTGCTCAAAAGTGGTGGTGCTACGGTGTTTGACTTAGTAGGAGTTTCTTGTGTGCAGTAATTTGCACCCAAAATGCTCAATGTATCATTACAAATAGGAATGATTTCTATAAATCTGCCAATATATCATTTGGATTCTTTTAGGATATCTGAGGTTTTTTAACTGGGCCGCTTTTAGCGTCTTTGTACGTCTGGGCTCGACCATGAACAAGTACAGAAACCAAACACGGGTATACATAATTAAAACTTTTAAAGGCAATCAAGGCCCACAAAGATGAACCCACCAATAACAAGAATTAGGACGCAAACCTACAAATCAAGCGATTTCGTGTTTCTGATACAAGAAAGCCCTCAAACGCTAATGAGCTAAAACCAAATCAAACTACAAAATCACGATTTCTGAATCTTTTATTATCTATTGCTGGAATGTTTGAGACATGATGCGTCTTTAAGGTTTACACTTAAGCAGAGTACAACTCCTCCTTCAAGTCAATACCAAACTTCTCTCTGATATCCTTCAACTCCTCAAGGTAAGCCTGGTATTGTTGAGGGTTCTCAACCTTGTGTTTCAAAGCCTCAAAAGTTCTGACGGCAGTTGGGTAGTCATTGACTCTTCTACAAGCCTCCAAAGCCTTCTCGATGACAGATGGGGCTGGAACCAAATCGTAAGAGAAACAGTTGTTCAAGACTCTTTGGACCTCGAACAAGTCGTAAGCCTGCTCAAACTCGTTTTCGTATCTGTTGTTAGTATATTGTTTGGTTTGAAAGTGGCGAGATCAGACTAGAGATGAATGGGAAAGTAGAGAAGACAAGTTCACACCGAGTCAAGTGGAAAAGGCTCCAAAAGAATAAGGTTTCGGGATGTATGGTCGATTAAAAAGATATTGGGATACCAAGTTCGAGACAATTATCATTTAAATGGATTTGTGATGTACCCTTGACTTGTAGTTAAGGCAGCAGTGATTACAGATCAAAGAAGAACGGTGAAAACGAAGAAAAAGAGGAAAACCTAGAAGGTAAAGAAATAGGAAAGCAGCAAAAATTCTTCAACTTCTTAATGTCAATTAAGGGCCTGTTTGCTAGGAATTTCAAGGGCAATTTGAATAAAACTCTTCACATCACTGCGTTTCTACTCGATTCATGACTTAATACGAAGGGACTCAAACTAAGGAAGGAACTAGTTCAAAATAATAGATCTCATAGTTTTGTTCATGATTGTCTTACATACCTGGCGGTGAACTCCTCGAAGGTTTCCTCATGGTGAGCGGAGTACATTCTGATTTGTGGCATAGAAATTCTAACAATGGAAGGAGCAGAAACTCTTGGCATAGCCAAAGCTCTAGATCTCAAAGCAGAACGAACAGATGAAGAGAACATGTTTCTGAATATATGGAAGGAACACTAGTGTTTTGTTAGAATGCTTAAAGGGCACCCACACAGCTTGATCATACGATAGTCGTGTGCGCACCAACTTTTTTAATGAGTGGGCAAGCACCTCATCGAAAATGACCAATATAAGTGCTGCAAAAGCGGGATTTTCTGCAAAATTCTCTAAGAAAAATTTGACCAAACTTGAAGTTATTTTTTGGTTCATTCTCAGGTTTAATAAAACCAAAAAAATGCATCTTGGTGCCATTGTTCGGCCTCTTTTAAACATTTGAACCAATTGGACGCGCGCAATTGGGTAATGGAGATGTTTCGGGACTGCAGGTAAGACCTTTTTTGCACCCATTTCTAGCCCATGGGGTCAGTTAACTAAGAGGAACAATGGGAGGTACAAAGGTCAGGCAATTATTTGAAAAGGTATTAACAGAAATAAATAATTTTATTTTCTTCTTTGAATTGAGTTTGGTGATTCTTATAGGGAACTGCTGTCTCTCTGGCTTTGATTAGATGAGGACTTGAAACGGTCCAGAGGAGATTGATATGTCTGAAAAATAAATTTTGTTGATGATGTTTTAAATTTACAGAAACTAGTGCCCATACAGAACCCCTTTAATGTGTTTTTTCCCTTTTTAAGTTTTCTTTTTTTTAATAATCTTATTAATCTAATCATTGTAGCGCTGACATAGAGACTGCTAAGTAACCCTATATGGTCGGCGGCAGGTTAATACAAAAATAATACTTTAGCTCTGTAAATTTTATCTTACTTCATTTCATTTAATTCCGAAAAGAGCAAAAATCCAGTTAATCGACTTTTGCCTTGAAACGCCCTCTTTTATTACCGCTCAAGTGACCGGACCCAATAAAGCCAAATAGGAATTTTCTATAAAAAGTATAATCGAAAACACTATCTAATTGTTCTTTTAATTTATTTCAGTTTATTTTCAAAAAAAAAGTCCAAAACCTCTGGATCTGTTGACTATGTTTTGTTGATAGAGGGGGTTCGGTACTCACTCAGAGCCGATAGTTTGTATGTGGCACATTTGTCTGATACATCACAACTCAACATAAGAAATTCTCCTTAAACGGCAAAATTAATCGGACATTTAGTTAAGCTTGCTTCTTCATTAACATTCTATTTCATAAATTATCAACGCTGTCCAACTTTGCTTACCTTCTTGGCCAGACCCTGATCCCATCACAAACTTACTAAGCATACATAAGATTTGGGATTCCATCGCGGTTCGAAAGTCCGATTCCGAAATATCTTATCATATTTTTCTCACATCTTATACTCTTATATGAATAGCACTTATTGGAAACCAAATGATATCAATAGCTCGTACAAGCTAATGGCTTATCTGAGTAACCAAACACCTAGCCTTCAGCCGTCTGTTTATCACACTGCACAACCGGTTGCGGGCTTTCCCAGTCTAGTGCCAGTGGATTCCAGTCAAGTTAATCTCCCGAGACCGCTCAATCAAGAGAGTCGGATAAGTGAACTAAGTGACGAACAATCTCACGAACTGAGAGATGAAAGTGAGACTCCTCTAGATCAAGGCGCTGACGAAGTACCTTCATTCACACCAGAAAAGACAGCCCGGGGCAGAAAAGCTGTTTCTGGGACAAGGCGTGCTGCCCAAAATCGAAATGCTCAAAAGGCTTTTAGAGAACGTAGACACAAGTACGTCAAGGATCTAGAAGCAACTGCCGCCGAGGTCAATGAACTCAAAAACTCCGTAGAGAAACTAGAACAAGAAAATCATCTGCTTCGTGAGTATACTCGAGCACTTGAGCGCAGACTAATGCACTATAATCCAAACGAGGTATTTCGGGAGCTAGGATCATCGTGATAACTTGTATCAGCCAAGTAATCGATCAGGTGTGCTCATATACCGTCTAAATACTTCTCCGCTGTTTAATTTCGAGCTGTATTCTTTCGATTTCAGAGATGAATGTATGCTTACTCGGCGCTCTCCATGTACTTTTGCCGAGCACAAAGTTTCAAACTGAACTGGACTCCACATTAATTTTATGACCATTCCAACTTATGATTTTGTATAATATTTACTCTTAATCTCTAACTTCAGAAAACTGTTCACTTGATGTAATTTTGCCATCTGGTTCATTGTCTTTCACCCAAAGTCAAATATAACCGTTCCAAAATACCCTAGGAGTAACAAATAGAAATGGTCCAAAAAAAATTTTAAAACACTTTATTTCAAAACCAATTATAAATTACTTCATTTCTATATTCGTTATCTAAATATTTCCCACTTCTCCTGCCTACCCCCATATCTTGAAAGTGCGACCTGAAAAATCTCTTTTGAATATCTCTATACGTAACCATGAGTCGAACCTTGGCCCGTTTCATGTCCAGCACATCGCGGATCCGTGGTGTTTGGGGTGACTTTGCATCCAGGCCCTCTTCTTTGCAACTTGCTGACAAAACTGCTCGCTCAGAGCTCTTTGAAGGGTTCCCATCGTCTGGTCCATCGTCCCTCAAATACAAGGACTACAGAAGTGGCTACCACTCTCCAGAACTCATTGACGACACTTTTAAGATGGCTTATGAACTTTTGGAAAATGATGCCGCTGATAAATATAGACAAATTGAGGACAACCGAGCTGGTATGTCTCCTAAAGACCTCGATGAAGCCATGGCCGAGGCGGAACAATTCAACCCTGAAGTCTTATACAATGTCAAAGAACACCCTGGAAAATTAGATAGATCTGTTCCCATATACAGAAAATTTTTGAAGGAAAAATGGGAGTCCAAGGGCCAGATGTTGACCATGCAAAGACTTGAACAGTTACACATCATCCCAGACACTTTGCCTACTCTAGTCCCAGAGGTTGAAGTAAACATCAAGTTTACACACAATGACGAAAAGGAGTTTAGTGATTGGGTTGAACCAGGTACAAAGTTGCCAGCTTTTGCTGTCTCTAAGCCACCAACCATTGAAATCCAGGAGTTCGAGTCTGTGGACAACAGCACTGGTCTTTATTCTGTATTGATCGTGAACCCTGATATTCCTAATTTGCAAACAAACGGCTTCAAGACATCTTTGCAATATGGATTGAAGAACGTTCCTTTGGACTTTGTCAATAATACCATAACCCCACTTTCTCTCGTGGAAAACCCCGAGAGAGTTTTCAAACCATACACTCCTTTGTTTCCTGAAAAGAACACTCCAACACACAGAGCCTGTCTTTGGGTCTTTAGACAGAGTGAGGAGTTGAAGAACGTGGAAGCTGATATTGAAAACTTCAACATCCGCTCCTTCGTAGAGAATCACAAATTGCAGCCAGTTGGTGCTCATGTCTGGAGACAAGACTATGATAGAAGCACAAACAGGATAAGAGCCGAGTATGGCTTGGAGAAGGGAAGAGTGTTCCATCCAATCCGTAACGTTGAGCCATTAATGTAAATAGTATAGGCGGCGCTAGAGAGTCGCAAATCGATGTTGAGACTCTTTAAAGAAAAATTCTGTAAATTAAGAATGTTTTTATTGGGAGTATACTAAAAATTAATTCTTTGCATTGAGATTTACCAATTTGGAGGCACTTCACCATAGTAATATAATACTCATTGATTTCCAAGCAATGTTTGTAAGAAAAAGGTAAAAGAAATATAGGGCTCAATTGTATAAATTGGAATTTTTTTTTAAGAGATTTCTTGCCCAAAGTTCCGTTCTTGCATACTCAGCAAGATCTTACTTCTCCGTGTTTTCTCCACGATCTACCCCATCTCCACTGAGCCGTATGTCATGGCCAACGAAAGTATAGACCGGAGACTTGAACTTCGCGATCTAAACGTACGTGCGGCATCGGGTGAATCTCTTTTCCCCGTGTCTGCAAAAACGGATTCCTCGCTTAAGAAGAACACTGGCTTTGTGAAGAAGATCCGTACCATCAACCCAGACAATGTGAGCCAAGTACTTGCAGATGTTCGTAACTTGTCTCTAGAAAAGTATTTAAGCGAAATCACTGTATCTTTATCCGAATCTCTTGTCAATTCGGCTCGTAATGACGACGCTTTGCCGTACTTGGAAGTGGTGTGTGCTCTTTTCCAGCGCTTTGGCTCAGACTTTGTTAGGCCTTTAAATTCTGATCTCTTCAATTTCCTTCTCGCCAGAAACATCTCAGAGTCTCTTCCAAGACATAAATTTGTTTTGAAGTTTGTCTTTAACATGCATTTAGTGGGCCTCTGGAATACCTTAAATGACTGCAGTCCAGAAGATTTAAGTGACTCAGCACTGAAAATGATCAAATCTCATGGTCAGTCTGTAGTAATTATTCCACTTTTGAAGAGCATCATGTCATTTGAGCCCAAATTGGGCCATTCTCTAGGTGTTGTGGTCTCGTTCGTTAAAGCTTTTAAAGATGTACTTAGCGACGCATATTCTTCAATTCTACCGAAGGAGAGTTACAGCTTATTGCTTCAATTGTTTACTCTCTATGCAAACGAGATTGTAAAGCTTCTTGTACAATTTAGAAAAGACACTCTTGTAAAGAAAGAACGGCTTAGAAAAGCTTCCATACGTACCGGAAAACTTCTTGAAGACCTACAAGAAGATGTAGATGCTGCTATTGACTTACAATCCACTTTTGAATCGGGCGCTCAAGTTCTTTGCGAATTAACACGCGTAGATCTTCCAGCTTTTGAAGAGCCACAAGAAGACCATCTGATAGTCGACTCTCTAGACCCTGTGGAAAAGCCTGGACCATGGGATGACTCCTCTGATTGCGATTTTCATACTGTCATACCGTCAGAACTGGAAATTGAAGATGCAATCAGTCCTGTGACGATCAAGAGTTTAGCATTAGACAACCTTAGCGAGGGTGAATGTGTGGTTAAATTTTTAGCACTTTTAGAAAACTCTTCTTGTGAGTCTGATATTCTTACCTGTACTGTGATTTTGAGAAAGTTTGTTTCTTATAACAAGGCTACCAGACATAAGTTGCTCAAGTTTTTGACATTCGAGTCTAAGAAAGCTGATAACGTCAATTTGTACGCGCGCTTTCTAAAAATAAACGAGGAGCAACTCTCAGATTTGATTACAGACCTAAATTCGGTTTTGGACCAAGGGTTTCGTTCTCAAATCCATCATGGGCGTATAAACTTCAGAACCATAAGTTTTTTCGTCGAGCTTGTTAAATTTAAACTTATCCCCAAGCATGTAGTCTTCCACAAAATAAGACGGTTGACTCTCGAGTTAGCTGGGACCAACAATGCTCTTATCCTACTGATTTTTTACCAAGATTGTGGCAAATTCTTACTTTATGAACCTGAGTACCTGGCAACCACCAAAGATATGCTAGAGCTTCTTCAAGAACGGTCTAAAAGTGCGGCATTGTCTATGGATGAAAAGCATGTCATTAGAAATATGTTTACGATAATCAACTCGTACGTAAACCCCAAACCCCAAGAGCCCATTAAGGAGCCATTGTCGACTCCCATTGAGGATTACGTCTCCCAATTAATAAAAGTCTTAGTAAATCCCAGGGACTTTTCTACAGCCAGGAGATTGTTTCAAGAAATCGACTTTTTCAATGATCCCGAAGCACAAAATGCCTTATACGCTGTATTCAACAAGCCCGAGGAACTCAATTCTGATAACTATATCCTAATTGCAAGATTGTTATGTGATGGAGGCAAGAAACGCAGATTCTTGACGGCACATATACTCAATGGACTCGTCGAGTGTGTATATCGTGGTTTGGAGAGCAACGACTATCGAAACAACGTAGCCAGAACGTCTCAAGTCAAACTCATCGCCTCATTCTTTAATGAGAAAGCGCTTAGTTTTCCGAGCATAGTTGATTTGTTATTTCGCATAATTTGTTTTGGTCATCCTGGTAATTTTCCAACTCCAGCATCAATATGTGATATCGACAAACCAAGTGACTACTTCCGCTTGTTTTTATGCTGCACGATGCTAAAAGACATTAACTTCACCGTTGTGAAGAAAACATCCTACTTTGCTGGTTCTGTAAAAAGTTTGGAAGGTTTTCTCATGTTTTTGCAATATTACTCATTCTGTAAGAAGAAACCCTTTCCGACAGACATTGTCTTGGCCTTGAGAGATGTTTTTACTAAATTCAGGCTTGAAAATGGCTCATCTATTGACACAGCTAACAATTACTCTGATGCTGCCACGCTCTTGCAAAGTTATACTCTTCAGTGTACAAATAGTATCGAGCAACTACAGAGCCAAAGTGTAGTGCAAACCTCTAACTTAACAAGTCGAGAAAATTCCGAAGATGATCAATCTTCTGACTCCGACTATATTTCTTCGGAAGAATCAGATAGCGAAGACGATGTATCCGATGATGAGTCTGTGGATGATGAAAGCATTATAAATATTGAATCTGATGAAGAGCTGGAAGATTCTTCAGATAGCGATTCAGAATCCTATAATTTTGACGAAGATGAAGAAGACGAAGAACAAAAGAGAATCCAACAGCGTATGGAGGCGATCAGGTTGGCGCAAGAGAAGAAGTTGTTATCTGCGATGGACAAAAGCATCCAGGAACTTCGCCAAGATGCCTCCCTGGCTTCTGTCTCCACTAGACTGTTGCGCATGCCCGCACCATCCGTTTTGGCTAGCAAAGTTGGTGGTATTTCCACTCACAATCCTGGAAAGAAGCTCAACTTCTTGAGTAAGTCAAATACATTGCGTGAGATGAACATACCTACAAGCAAACTGCTAGATGAGCGGATAATTAAAGAGCAAGAGGAAAAGAAGGCTAACCAACAGAAGATTTTAAGTTTAGTTAACCAAATGGACTAAAAACAAGATGAAAGTCAGGTCGTTTTTCATTGCTATATTTGTTTACGCTAATAACATGAACTGAATGCTAATTTTATTTTACAATGTATTTGACATATTTTGTTAAAGCACTTTAACCATCACGACAGTGATGTCATCTTCCTTTCCTCCCATATATCTTTGTCCCGTTATTCTAGAGAGTTCCTGGGCGAATGCACTAGGGAAGTTAACGTCTTTTGATACCTTTACAACCTCTTTCACAAACGAGGATGAAACCTCTGCCAAGGATTTGCCATTGGAGAGCTGTTCCTTGAGGAAAAGTTCGATATCTTGTGGAACAACATTGTCCGTCACTCCATCAGTTGCGAAGATGATGACGTCGTCCTTTTTTAGGTCCCAAATATACTCATCGCATTTTTCAGGGCTGTCTATAATATATCTCTTGCCCTGTAACTCAGCCTGGTGTAAGATATGCGGAGGAATTTTGGCCAACTGGTATGGGGTATTGAAGTTGTGAGTTTGGAATTGTGTCTCTTTTACAAGTTTATAGTCTCTGAATAAACCACACCACGAGTCACCGAGATTTGCTACCCTAAGCTGTTTGTCTGGGGTCAATATGCCAAGACATGCGGTTGTTCCTCCAATCTCCACTTTAGCAGACGATAAGACGTCCTCGAATGCAGCCTTAAGAAGCTGCTTTGGTGTGTCTGAGCTCTTGCTGGTGCTTTTTTCGAAATTTTCTTTAATTGAGTGACACAATTCACGGGAAATGGCTGAAGAGTCATATCCAGCCTCAGACCACCCACCTACACCATCAGCAACACCCAATGCCAAGTAACCATCCTTACACTGAGCGGAGACAAACAAATTGTCTTCGCCTGATGGCAGTAGCTCAGCTGGCGATTTCTTCAGTTTCTTGCGGAACACATTTTGTTCCTCTCTGTTCTTAGGTTGGAAGGCTACTGCAACCTTGTATGAGATAAGCTTCTCAAAAGAAGCCTGGTCGTAATTGTACGCTGTAGACGAAGCAGCAGTTGAGGCTCCAGGTAATGAAGGTTCACTATCACCAGCCGCGGTCCAGCCGGACTCTGCCTTGGCATCAGCAGTCTGTTTGTTTGTTCTTGATGAGAAGATGAAGCTACGAGTGGCAGAAACCGCAGAAACTGAGGCAGAGACCGCGGGTTTTCCGAGACGCGGAACCACTACTCTCTTGGTTAAAAGCGACACGAACATGGTGAAGAAGAAGAGAAATGTGTAGAAAGTGACGTTGGTCCACCGACGCATACAAGAGCTTTAGACAGCCAAACTGGGTTTATGGCACTTAGTTGTGCAGTACGCCACTGGGAGCCAATTTGCAGCCGTACAGAATACTGACATAAGACTTTTTTTTTCTTTACTTTGAAGTATTCTATTTTAATTTGAATTTTGGTGCAACAGATCCGATTTTAGGCTTTTTCGATTCTTTGTCTATTGTTTGGGTATCTTGTTCCTTGATCTCACAGAATAAAGACACCAAATCAATATGATTTATCAGTATGTGACAAATAACGCAAAAAAGATTTTAAAATAGACAATGATACTTAAGGCATAACTAAACAGCTACTGTGGGAAGGGCAGGGGTTTCTGCATTTCGAAGTTTTGTTCTTACAATTTTAAGAATTTGAGGAAGTTTACTGAAAAAGTTTGATGACGACTTTTTTGGTTGAATACTTTCATCAGTGCTCTCCTGAATTTCTTCATTCTTTGGTTCAATCTTCATGCGCAAAAGACGCTCTTCAGCTTGGTAATCGTGTGTCTGGTATTGATACTTCTCATTAGTCTCCAATTCGGCGCCGTGAGCCGCCAGAGTTTCAGCTGTTTCATTTTCAATATTTGGATTTCCCCAGCCTAATTTCAGAGGCTCCATTTCTCCAAGGAGTGTTGCGGGTTCGTTCTGATTGACTTGGCGCATATTGCTAATATCACCTATCTTCAACCCTTGCAGCTTTTCTAACTCATACAAAATCGCACGGTCATTATCTTCCACAGGAATGCAAAATTCAAAAGGATCCGCTTTATACTGAGCATATGGGTCAGTATTCACAACGTATCCCCGGTTTCCCATTTGCGGATTGTCCCTCCTACCCATCGACCATGCTGCTTCATCTCCGACAGTCCACGATCTATTGTCACTACTTTTGCTACATTGCCCTTCATAAGAACTGTTTTCGCCGGGTTGAGAAGTATTGCAACTTGTGCCTTCACTTGGAGCCACCGGAGAAGGAACCTTCGCGTGTGTATGCTCTCCCAAAATATTAACTCTCATAGGCCGAGAGGGCAATGCTGGCGGTGGCCCTAGAGGTATCACTACTGGAGCATTTGGTAGACCAATTGGTCTGGTCACTTCCTCAATCATGGGTACTAGCTCACCGGTAAAAGATTGATTGAACTCTCGAGCTAAAGAATTTTGATATGATGATCCGGAAGCTGGGTTGAAAAGGTTTCTTTCAATTACTGTGTTTCTTTGTCTCTCCTGATTTCCTTCATTTGTAGCGAAACTCATTCCTGAAATCGCAGTACCAATTGATTGTGCGTTTAAACCATTAAATCTTTGAGGTCGGATAGCAGTGGTTCCTTCTCTGGAAATCGAAGTAAAAGACAAAGGGCTCGATAGACCTCCTCGATCTCTGTAAGCAATCTCCGATAGAGTCAATCTATTGACTTCATTAGCAATGCTTCGTAAGGGACCCAGATCTAAAGTAAGCGCTGGGCTAGTGTCCAAATTTTCCACAATATTGAGTAATTTAAATTCATTGGGTGGTTGGCGGTGATGCAAATTCATGGTTCAGTTGATGATTGAATACATCACCTACCCAATATATTTATACACTGGTTTATTTTGTATGCTTAATTTGAATAAGCTGAATTTTATTAAAATCTTGTTATCAAATCTCGTATTTAGAAACATAAGACATGGTAGTTGTGATATTTGTGATGATATGTCTGCTCTAGGCGCTCATTAGCTGAACATGAAATAAAGAAGGCAGAGGAGATCTTGTACCATTAAATTCTGGAATACAACATAACAAAAAATCAAGGGATCCATTTATTTCTAGATTCAAATCGAAAAATAGCAGTACGGATCTCGACGGCTATCGAGTTGGTCGTTATGTAACTTGTTTTGTGAACAGGGCATGGATAACTGCAAAATAAACTCTTTGAACACGTTCACAATGAGTTCCTTTTGAATGGCGCCCTTGCGCAAAAACCTTTCAAATTTTCTTTTAGTGTTTGTTTTAAAATTAACCTCAGGAATGTATTGTTCTACCAACTGATCAGTTGTAAGGAAGAACCAATCAGGGTAAACATAGCTCTGAGATTGCCTGGTAGATGAAAGACTTATATCAGAGTAATCCATCTCTTCGAAGTAAGGGTTTTGAAATTTGCGAGGGCTAGAGAGCCTTTTTTTGATGTTTGGCCGGAATTTTTTCAACATAGTAAAAAGGTTGTGTTTGCGGGAAAAGAGCTACGGCTTCTCACCACAAAAGAACTAAATAAATATGAGAAACAAGAAGAAATAATCAAACAAAATAAATTCAACGATGTTTACGGACATACTTAGATAAAATTAAACTTAATAAAATAATATTGGAAAAACATTATAATTGATTATCAGTTGGTTGCATAGTGTAGTGGTTATCACTTTCGGTTCTGATCCGAACAACCCCGGTTCGAATCCGGGTGTGACCTTCTTTTTTTTTTTTGCAAACCTAACACCAAGACCCCAGCTCTATTAAATTTAAAACGAAAAATTCAACCCACTTTTTTTGTCTCTCCGGGCATAGCTCTCAGTCTTATTTTCTTGTATCTTTATTAAACTGTGAAAACCCATACAAACACCTTGTCCGGGTAACGCTTCGGCCTTCCTGCAGGACTGAATCTTTTTTCTCAGTATATAAAGAACGGTCGATGCCCATCTCCAATAATACAATTAACAACTACCACAATTTTAACAATCCCACTTAATTCCACAGGCTTACAGCCGTCAGCTCAAGCCGAGCTTGGCACTGACTGAAGGTGATGATATTAAGTTTCTTCTTTCCCAGTCTGATTCGACTATGACGACAGGGTTGAAAACCGTTTCCAGTGCATTTCCGTTGCTTTCGCGAGCAGCCGTATTGGGAGCTTATACTTGCCAGTATTTTGCAATTCTGATTCACATTCCAACTCTTTTTAAGTTGATTTCTGTAAGCAAGTGGAATATGAGTGTTGTTAAGATTGTGGTTGTTGTAATGGTTCACAGTATGATACCATGTACCATAATTCGGTTTAATATGATGAAATATCCCATAACATTCGCAGTTTCCTCGGTAGCATACGTTAGAACCCATCTTAGTATGCCGGTGACCGCTTATTGACCTTCCATGGATGTCTGATTTAAACCGTATTGGTAAATGGTATTGTACTTTAAAGCGTTTGAAGATTAAGTATGCTCGTCGTAATATGAGGGTGATAGTCTGATGCGTGATTGTTGTACATCGAGGTAAATCTACATCTAGATAGTTATTTCTTAAGGATTGTTATGGAAAGTTTATTATCTATAAGTCTTAAAAATTGTCTAGCGCTGTCGACACGACGGTTGCGTATAGCTCTCAAACTGCTTTCTCTCAATCAATCTTTTTGTTCATTTCAACCTCGAATGTGTCAAGTCAGTAGTCAATAATCACTTACACGTTCATTTACTCTTTTGTCGTAACATGTTAACTATTAAAGTCACATACATTTAGGTCTTGTATGTTGCAAAAAATACATTTTCATTTTCTCCATTGTCCCTTCAAGATATCAAAAATTCAACTCATCATTCATCTCTTTAAATCTTACCCTTGACCGATGGAGTAGTCAAAGGCCATTGATAAGAGCCTTCGTGGTCGAAAACGTAACCATTCTTAGCCAAGAATTGTTTCAATCCCTTTGGTCCCTTGGATCCGTAAGGATAATATTCTAATTCTGGGGCATCCTTAGACTCAATGTATTGTAACAACGGCGTGAACAATTTCCAAGATACATCTAACTCGTCATCTCTAACAAAGTTAGCATGGTTGCCCAAGTAACAGTCTCTGATCAAAGCCTCGTAAGCCTCTGGAATCCAGAAATCCTTGGAGTATCTGGAAGAGTAAGTCAAGTCCAACTCGGTCAACGAGGTTTCAGTGGAGATACCTGGAATCTTGGAGTTGATCTTCATGTAAACAGCTTCATTTGGTTGAATTCTGATAACCAATTCGTTTCTTTGGATCTCCTTGAAGATTCCCTTAGCCACTTGCTTGAATTGAATTCTGATTTCAACCTTGGACTCGTCAAGTGCCTTACCAGCTCTCAATACAAATGGAACACCGTCCCAGCGTTCGTTGTTAATATTAATGCCCATAGCTGCGTATGTGACACACTTAGAGTCACCTTTGACGGTATCGTCATCCAAGTAACCTGGTTTCTCGCCATCCTCAGACTTGGCGTATTGACCAATTAAAATGTTGTTGTTGTCGATACTGAAAGCTTTAAGAGCTTTAACCTTCTCGTCACGGACAGCCTCTGGATCAAACGAAACTGGTCTGTCCATGGTCAAGAGAGTTAACACCTGCAACAAATGGTTTTGCATGACATCTCTGACAATACCTATTTCATCGAAATATCCACCTCTTCCTTCGGTACCAAAAGCCTCCTTAAATGAAATTTGCACGGATGAGATGTGTCTGTTGTTCCAGACACCAGACAACATGGCGTTACCGAAACGCAACACGAACAAGTTCTTGACCATCTCTTTACCCAAGTAGTGGTCGATTCTGTACAATTCATCTTCGGAGAAGAGAGGCGCCAAATCCTTTTGTAATTGTCTAGCAGACTCCAAATCATGACCGAATGGTTTTTCGACAATCAATCTCAAACGGGCAGACTCGGGGTAACAGTGCTCTTTGATGTGCTTACCAACGGTAGTAAAGACAGATGGAGGCAATGCCAAGTAGAACAAACGTTGAGACTCTTTGATATTGTGTTCAGAGTCATATTTGCTGATGGCCTCCTCCAACTTTTGATAGCCCTCTGGTTTGTCATAAGGACCAGAGATGTAAGAGACCAATTGCAAGAATCCATCGACTTTCAGCTTGGCAGCTTCATCCTTGAGCTTCAAAAACAGCTTAATACGACTGCGCAAATCATCAACACTCAAGTCGGAACGGGCATAGCCAATAATGTTGACGTTCTTGGGCAATTGACCCTCCTTGTACAAACCAAAGAGAGCAGGGAAAGTCTTCTTCTTGGCGAGATCACCTGAGGCGCCGAAAACGACAATGGAAACGTAGTCGCCAAAAGCGTCGGAAGACATTGGAATTGACTATTTAAAATACGTTGGGGACCCGAAAGATGGGAGCTTTAGTGAAGCAATTAGTAAGGTGCCGAAAAATTTTGGGCCGAGTCGCACACCGATAAGGGCGGTTGCGGAGCGAGGGAGGGTCTAATTTTTGCTCAGATAAATGATTTTTTTTAATTAAATTTGATAGTCTAATTAATAATTGAGTTCTAGATTGATTTAAAAATTGAATTTTCCTACTGGGTCTACTTTGTCAAATAATGTTGACTAATAGATAGGGTGAGTAATCTGGGGCGGGCTAGGGCCAACATTGACAAAAGACAAGAAGACTTTAAAGGAAGAGACGGTTTTGTTTGAAATTCAACAAAATAAATTTTGGCTTTTCTACTATTTTATTTGGAAAAAATTAAAATATTTTTTGTTTCTAAATGGAGTTGCGGCGCTGAATTAAGCCGCTTTTTTGCAGTCAATGGCTGCGATTTTCACAGTGATCCGCACAAATCAAGACGGATAGAAGGTAAAATAATTATTTTTTTTGCAAGGTTAGATATTTCGGGCCCAAGATTTTCCTCTATCACAGAAATATTGCATTTTAATTAACTTCAATGGTTTGGCCGCAAATTAGCCTTTGCTCCTCGGACTATCCTCGTGCGGATCTGAATATGCAACTCCACGTGCGATTACATTTCCTTTTATTCGAAAACTATAAAATTTTGATATAGAAATAAAAATTTTATTTAAAGGAAAACAACAGAATTTTCAGATCCGCCTATTTATCGCTTAATTTTTTTCGTATCAGAGCCATACTGGAATTACATAATTCATTGATCGTTCCAGATCAGCAGTAAATCAGCTAGATTCATCTTCGTTTCTACAATTAATTTTAGTATTGTTCTCTTTATGCCCTCCATCTCTTAAATATATTTAAAAGTTTACTTAGACTTTGTCCGCCTTACTCGATGCATTCTCCTTTATAAAAGGGGATGTCTCTGGCGCCAGTACATTCTTATCGTTGTGTGGCTCGTCTTCGCCAATTTGGAACATATCGTCATCGTAGTCGCCGGGACCATGGTTTTGCTCGTCAATGTATAAGCGTTCTTGGTCCAAGTCTTCTTGAGACGGCGTGAGCTCAAACGCTTCTGTATCTTCATCGCTATCACTGTAGTCTTCGCCAGGAATCACATCAAATTCGTAGTCACCTCTTCTAGTGCGAGAGCTGCTCAGTTTTCGTGGCCACTTCAAAAGACAAATTACACATACAAAACCAATCACCGATAAGCCCATAAAGTACTGGCCCATGGAGAAGTAATGGCTGCTCAGTTCGTCTTCGTGTGAACCTTCTCCTTCGGGTGTTGAAGTAGCGGAAGCAGTACCAGAAACAGGGGCTGCTTCGCTGGTTGTGGTGGTGGCCTGCTCAGGAGCTGTGGAGGAGGCTGGTTCGGTGGTGGTAGTTTCTGGCTCGGTTGTTGTAGTGGCTTCGTTCGTTTCGGTGGTTTCAGTAGACGTAGTGGTTTCCAGTTCTGATGGGGGCTCTGGCACCTTGTTCTCGAGACGCTCTCTTCTAACGCTGGCGTAATCTTTATCTACAGAAAAAGTCTCCGCCTTTTCGCCATCAATAGACTCGCCAAAGAAACGAAGTTGCCAGTCTTGAAAGTGAATTTCGTTCTTGGTTCCGCTGAATACCTCCAACTTCCATTCTCCCAATCCATCCTCACCAAAGTGTGCTACAGACATAAATGTCCAGTCCACAAGCCCACCTTCTATGTCATCCATCTCACGGAACCATGCCAACTTACTGACAATTCCAGTAGGTGATATGAGTTTTACATCAATCTTTCCTCTGTTGTTGGAACCAATATTGACGCGAACAGTGACATGTTCCAACTTTGCCAAGTTCATCACCTCCAACTGTTCCTTGGTTACGGTACAAGTACTTGTAATGGTTTCTGAGTTTGCATCTGTGGGAGCCAAAGCCTTTTTATCGACATTTATGACGTCACTGTAATGCCAGGCTTGTGGCTTAACGTTCTTCCAATTTTTGGCCTCCTTCACAAGTGTTTCTGCATCAAGCTTACCAAAACCGTACTTATGTGAATACTTTTGGCCCAATGCAATTTCCTGATACTCTCCATCATCCTCATTAACGGGCACAGAAGAAATTGCTGTCACATATTGGACGTCTCTCCAAGTAAGCTCTGGATTGACTTGTAATGCCAAAGCAAGAATACCAGCGGCCAAAGGAGCAGCCGCAGAGGTTCCTCCGTGAATTGTGGTACATTTCTTGTGGATATCTGTTGTATGAATGTGTTCTCCGGAACCGGAGCTATAGGTTACCACCATTACTGCCGAGCAAGTCTCAGCATAACTGGGATGTTTGCCTTGGTAGTCAATTGCGCCCACCGTGATGGAATAGATGGAGTTTGTGTATCCGTCGAAATTACATTGATCGCCCACACGTCCACCATTGCCACTGGCAAACACATAAAGAGCGCCCTTCTTATTCCTTCCTTCCTGGACACCCTTTATGATTGCCTTTTGCACGACAAGCTCGGGCGCAGCCACAGTGCGTCCGTTGTCTGTAGGGCCCCAAGAACAGGAGTAAATATCATTATGTTCTAAGCCATAGATCATGGCAGCAGCTTCCTCTTCAGAGGTGATTTTGCCTGAGAGAATTCGAATGCCTGCAACTTTACTTTCAAATGCCACACCGATTCCACATACGTCATTCTTAACTCCAGCCACTTCTCCGGCACACCTGGTGCCATGGTAATCGTCAAAAAGACGAGGCTTAGGGAGTGGATTGTTGTCGTTAAAGTCCCACAGACCTTCAGCGTTAAAGTTGTCTGCCAAGTCCTGAGACTCATAGTCAAGACCATCATCGACGATGGCCACAGTCACGCCCTTTCCACGGACCCCGTCATACCATACATTCTTCACATTGACGTCGTTTCCAGGAGACAAAGTGTTAACTAAATGCCATTGTTCCATGAAGATTGGGTCCTGGATGTCTAATTTGTCGCTGACTTCTTTTGCAGGAAGTTGGGAAGAGTCTACAGCGCTTAGTCTTTTGCGGAATGTAAATGACGGGTCATCGATCTCGATCGGAAGTCGTCTCTCTAGCTGTTTGGGCTCAAGCATGTGGATCAGACGAACATTTGGGAAAGACACTAACGCGTCATGATGATCTTCGAAGCCAGCGACTCGCTTTATGAGATTGTAGTTGTTTGAGTTGTGATTACCCATAAACCCCATATAAGGGTGGTCCTTCAGTAATGAGAACACGAAATGGTCGTCGAGACCGCGCACGGGATGCTCATAAGTAAACGATTGGTTGTAGTTACTTATAAAGTTTCTAAGTGGATCTGTGTAATTATTTGAGTCTAACTCGACTATGAAGTATTGTCTAGATACGTAATCTCTGTCCGGAATCTTGAAAGCAGCAGCAAATGCAAGCACGTAAGAAGCCAATACTAGCAGAAGCATTGCTGACAAAATTGGATTCGAAGTGAAAGGGAGAAGATAAAGAAACTTTTTGATGTCGGGAGACCGACTACGAGCACGTTGTAATGTCACAGAAAGATGGGGGTAATAGACACTTGTTAAGGTGAGACTTTAGGTGGGTTGCAAATCTATATTAGGCGTCGTGCCAAGGAATGGTGGAGAATGCACAAATTAAACGAAAGAATTAGAAAACCTAGAATGAATCTGATTTTAAGGATATAACCCGATTTTTCTGGTTCTTTTTCTGGTTCTGATTTGTTTTGACTGTTGTTTTCTGTTGCCTTATAGTGATGATTGACACTACATTGAGAAGAAATAAGAGGCAACTGAAACACTGTTGATATATTTTAATAAGGGCGGCCAGTTAAAATGAGCTTATTTTGTTTGATTTTTTGGCGAATATGACATGGAAAGGGTTTTTTAGACTCTTGGACAAGGTTGAATCTGCCATATTAGAGTCGTCAACGCTACAGGTGACAACAACGCAGTGGTACCAATCTCTTGGTCAGATCTTGCTATTTGAAATAGTTCTGGCATTTTTGACGTCATTTTTTAATTTCATGAAGCTCAATTTATCTTATAGGTTTTGACATATATTTACGAAAGTCATTGCCATACAGGAACATTTAGAAGCATCTTTTGATAAAAGAACTTACTTAGATTCTTTTTCATTGTAAAAATTATATAATTTTGTCCTCAACAACTACCTCTGATCGTAAGTTTTGTCTTTTCTGTGGATATTTCCATTTTGTGCAATAATTAAGAAGGCGTCAAAAATAGACCCTATTAAATGATTTCTCAAAAAGATCTAAGAATAAATATTGAAAAAAAAAGAAAGGAATTAATCAAATTAAAAAAATTCTATTTCCAATCAAGCCGTTTATTTGCAACTGGAGTATAGTTAAAGAGGAAATGGAAAGACCAAAGACAACAAAAGAATAAGAAAATCTCATTTTGTTTAAATATTAATTGTCAAAATTATAAAAAAAAAATGGACTTTATTGCCCTGTGGATGTAAAATCAAGATCAATCCTGTCTCCGGAAGTTAATTACTAGTCTATCCGTACCACTCTGCAATAAGACCACTTCTGATCGACACGCAAAGACGCGTCTAATTTCAAACGGATCACTTCCAATAACCCAAAACTAAACGCAATGAGACCGGTCTTCCGCTTGGCTGCTCTTGCTCTTCTTGTAGGCGTCGTCTTGGCCGAAATGGACATGAGCGGACCTAAAGAGTTCCATCCGATAAACCCAACAAGCAAGTCTTTCCATTGGATATTCACATTAGTCATTTTGTTCATGCTACCTTCTGTAGCATCGGCGTTTGCTTTTGCTGAAGTGGAACACGTCGCCTCAATTATCCATCTAATCTGTTTTGTGTATTCCACCTATGAGGCCCTTTTCTGGGACTTCCCAGATAACAAGGACAATCATGAAAACAGAACCTCAAAGGGTACGAGTATCTTTCTCAGCTGGGAATTGGCCCTCACTTTATTCGTGGGCACTGCTGTCAATGGCACTAACGTTATAATCAATCGTTGGTTTAAAGAGAAGTCTGACAGTTATGGTTCGCTGCGAATTCTCCGTAGATTATACAAGATTCTTTCTGTCACAAGCGCGCTCACTGGATGGGTTCGTGTATGTTTGGCCCCAGTTGCTTTGTTTGGATTCTGTTATGGCGCTTCCACTGGTCAATGCATTGCTCACGGAATCATGGGTACAGCATTTATCTTCTATGGATTTGTATTGACATGGGTTTTGATAATCCCCTGGATCCGGAAACATACATTGACCCCTGGAAGCAGTGCCAAAAGCCAGGAATTCTGGGACTCATCTTTAATGTGCCTTTGGGGTATTGTAAACACTTTCACCGAACACAGATGGGGAAGAGAGGCTTGGTCGCACGGAGACTACCAACATACGGCCATGGGTATCATTTGGTGGTGCGGTGGATTGCTCGGAATGTGGCTTTCGCGTAAAAATGGTCAGCGAAGCTTGGTCCCGGCTATTCTTCTAATTTTCACAGGTTACGCCATGTCACAACACGCCCAACACTTGGAACTCTCCACAAAGGTGCATGCCATGTTTGGATTGACATTAATGGCTGGCGGTTTGAGTAGAATCATTGAAATCTCCTTCCTTTTGAAGGATAAAGGTTGTCACACCGATGGTCTGGTGCTTACCTTCCAACACCTCCCACCTTTGAGTTTAGTGATGTCTGGCTTACTCTTCATGTCTGCCAACGAAGAGCAGTTGCTCCTTGTGCATGATCTTGGTGCCGATCACTCTTCGTACATCATGGTTGTGTGCGGCGCTGGATTCATGATATACTTATGGATGCTTGTCGTCTTGGCTATTTATTTGAGACTTGTCGGTTACGACGTCGACGAAGAATTATCTCGTCATGGTTATGGTGGTCTTGCAGCTACTGAGGAAGGTGAGTTTGAGTTGTCTGAAATGAGCGGTGACGAGGGCCCTCGGATGTAAATAAGAGATATTCAGTAGGGTTAAAGTATATTCTATGAATATAAATCTAGGAAAAGTATCTCGTTTATTTGGTGAAGACTCGTATGAAAGCCCCAAGTTGTCGTAAATTTGTCTTTGAGACTAACGGGACTTCTTATTTGTGTTCAGAGCCTTGAATTTGTATTGTTCAACATCGCTTCTCCAAGAACAGACATAGATTAGAAGAATGAGTGAAGCAGGCTACATATTTCGAGCCAAATTATTTGACAACGGACAAAGATCCAGAATTTACTTGAGTTTAGAACATATCAGGTACCTTAATGTGATAGATTCACAGAATGACTTTGCGTACGTTGACTAAACCCTTGCAGCCAGAAGAAGAGCCTTGACGTATTCTAACAGTCAGTTTTAATTGCATTCAGTATTGTTTGCAAAAGGAAGATTACAATCCTGATCAATGCATACGCAACCTTCTCATAGGACTTCGAGTTTGTCCCGAGAGAGACATCAATTCACGCATTCATATCGCCATCAAATGCTTGGAAGAATGGATTGAGCTCATTAACATTCGAGGAGGTGCTAAATTTGATCAAGTGCTGACTTTGGTCTAATTATCTAGATACCAGCGTCACAAGACTGACAAGACGGCGATGTCGTCTATCACAAGACCATTAAAGACACGAACTAACATAGATTGTCAACCATGACATCGAAGACATCTAAGATATCTAAGACATCTTAGTCATCTAAGTCATCTCAATTCCAATAGATAATGTCAATCCTTTAATTTGTCCAGATCATTCTTCTTGTTGTAGCGCGTAGATTATCGGCTGCAAATCGAGTCCAGTTGGGAACGATTGCAAACTTCAAACGTCGCCTGCAGTCCATGAATACAAAGAAGGCAAAAGGTAAAATTATGTTTCATGTCGATTTTACGATTGATCGGGGCCGTTTCCGGACTCATTTATGCCCCGGGCCGTTTTTTTGGTTTCTACTGACAATGGAAGGTACTGCAGGCATTGTCTACTCCGGCAAAGCGAAAAGGACCAAAAATCCAGTCACCAGAAAGATTTTTGTAAAAGATAATTAACACAATCAATAGAGGTAGGCTAGATTAATGAGACAATCAAATTTCCGAGTTTCATTTAAGCACTTTCACGGGTTTTCAAGTGACATGTAATTTTTCAGGTGGCCCCGGATTTCAGACCGCGGTTATGCGCCCATCAACACAAGACGTTACGATCTATAGAAGACGCAAATTCAAACAAATCAAGAAAAAAAATTCCATCAAATAAAAACAATTATCTCAATAATTTAAAGAAACTTCCTTGTTTGTGAGACGGGATCGGAGTAGACGTCGCAGTGCTCATCGGTGATTCATTGCCGGAGTTGTGGAAAGGCTCAGATGCAAGTCTCCCCGGAGGAATGGAACTGTCCCGCAGTCTGGGGTAAGACCTAATTTGTGGGGGTATATAAAGTTCAAGGTAGCCCCGGAATTTTCCACGTACCCATTATTTTTTTTACAACTTCAACTTTTTTTTTCAAAGGAATTGAAAAAGAAGAAGTACTATATTCTATTTATTATCAGTCCTTTCTGCTAAGCATCAATCCTTTAGTTTAGCATCTTTCACGGTCTACCGCCAGTACAAAAAACCATCGTACAAACAGCTCAATTGGTTCCAACCCCATTCAATTTTCGCAAAAAACCATTCGAATTCTCTATAACCATCACAAAATACAAAAATGTCTGAAAAGAAAAAGGGAGGTTCCGTCACTGACTTGATTGCAGGTGGTACTGCTGGTCTCTTTGAAGCTCTCTGCTGTCACCCATTGGACACTATCAAGGTCAGAATGCAATTGTACAAGAAATCCGGACAAAAGCCTCCAGGATTCCTTCGTACTGGTATTAACATTGTTCAAAAAGAAACATTCTTGTCTCTTTACAAGGGTTTGGGTGCAGTTGTCTTGGGTATTGTGCCAAAAATGGGTATCAGATTCCAGTCGTATGAATTTTACAGATCCCTTTTGAAGGATTCAGAGGGTAAAATCTCTACTGGAAGCACCTTTGTTGCTGGTGTGGGTGCCGGTGTCACCGAGGCTGTTTTGGTTGTCAATCCTATGGAGGTCGTGAAGATTAGATTACAGGCTCAACATCACTCCATGGCAGACCCATTAGATGTCCCAAAATACAGAAATGCTCCACACGCTGCTTACTTGATCTGTAAAGAGGAAGGTTTTGGAACTTTGTACAGAGGTGTTTCCTTGACCGCCGCCAGACAAGCTTCTAATCAGGGTGTTAACTTTACCGTCTACTCTAAATGTAAAGAATACTTACAAGACTACCATCAAGTTGAAACTTTGCCAAGTTGGGAGACATCCTTGATTGGTTTATTCTCTGGTGCTTTGGGACCATTGTCCAACGCTCCATTAGATACAATCAAGACTAGATTGCAAAAGAGTACCTACGCCTCCAATGAGTCTGGATGGGTTAGAATTGTCAAGATCGGAAGACAATTGGTTAAGGAGGAAGGTGTTCATGCCTTGTATAAGGGTATCACCCCTAGAATCATGAGAGTTGCACCTGGACAGGCTGTTACTTTCACCGTTTACGAGTACATGAAGGGAGTTTTGAGTGGCAATACTTCCATTCCAGGCACCAACAAGAAGCTTCAATAGAGGCTAAATAGCACGCTTTCTTGTAGAGCTAATGAATATTTAAAAGACACGAAAAATGTTACCTGTAGGTCAAAGCACTAATATCTTCAATATTAAATTGAATGGACTTGACAAATAAAAATTTCAACAAAGGAATGGTGAAATAGTTCGGTTTTTGTGGCAAATTATTCCGATTTATCTTTATATAAGGACTTACCTTCCTCGCCTCCACAATTGCCTTCCTCTCATCCCCTGGTTATTCCTAATCCTAATCTAAACCAAATCTTTGGCCCCAAAAGGTTTCAATTGTCTGGATATTTCTATTTTTAACTCTTTAAAAGAGAGACATCTGCTTTTATTATAGTCTTTAACCTTATTTTCCAAGCTTGGAAGCGAACATGTATAGAGCAGTTAGAGCCAGCAAACTTGTAAATGGCCTAGTTGGGCCACCGCTAGCGACAACTAAGATTTATCAATCCCTTAGACACATAAAGCCATGTTCAATTCCTCGAAGACACCTTTTTCTGAGTTTTTATCTTCTTCGAAGAACAAGAGTGACGAGAGAGATTTCACCAGAAGAGGTAAAGAGATACCAGGAAGCACAGAGAGCACAAAGGAACTCAGGTCGTGCAAAAGAATTCTATTACGAAAAAAATCCATCATCTGATCGAGACGCTTATCGGGGAAGTGCGTCACAATTCCGAACCGTTTTTGAAATGCCTACCAATAAGAATGATCTTATCACACCTGAAGATGCCGTCTACGAGATCTTAAGAGAACCTACAATTGTGATTGAAAGACAAATTGAATTCATGAATGTTTTTCTTGGCTTCGAACAGGCCAACCGGTACAAAATTATGAACTCAATGGGCCAGCAGATTGGGTACATGGAGGAACAGGATTACGGAATCTTGAAAGCTATCGGAAGACAATTTTTCCGCTTACACCGTCCATTCAATATCGGTGTATATGACAATTACGGTAATCTCGTGTTAACTATCAAAAGACCTTTTTCGTTTATTAACTCTCATATCAAGTGTTACTTGCCAGGCTACGACGAAAGAGGCAACATCATGTTTGAAATCATCGGTGAAACCGTCCAAAAATGGCACTTGTGGAGAAGACGTTATAATTTGTTCAAGTTAGAAGATGATGCTTCTGAACAATACGATCAGTTTGGCCAAGTAGATTCTGGGTTTCTCGCCTTTGACTTCCCCGTCCGCAACGAGGAGGGCCATGTGATTGCTTCCGTAGATAGAAATTGGGTTGGTTTAGGCCGTGAACTCTTCACTGATACCGGTGTCTACATTATTAGAATGGACCCCGCTAGTTTCGAGGGTTTAGGAGACTTGTATCATACAGTTGCAGGCCCTCTTACATTAGACCAGAGAGCTATTTTGCTTGGAAATGCAGTGAGTATTGATTTTGACTATTTCTCTAGACATAGTCGCTCAGGCGGTGGGTTTTTCAGTTTTGGATCCTACGAATAGTTCTGTGATTGATTCATGAGCCGCTTCATGTTTTCTCTCTTCGCCAGACGTACCACTTTCAACCATTCTTCATCGCTCATACCGCCAAATATATTCTTTATAAGTGAAGTTGTAAGTCTAGAGTACTCGTGTTTACGTAGGTTGATTTCGTAGTCCCATTGTTGCCTTTTGTATGTTTCCTGAGTAACTCCGACAACGTCACCCAATTGCTCGTATTGTTGTAATTTATCACTGGTGATAGCTAGGAGAGAATACCGGATTTCGCCCTCGTATTTTGCAATGCGTCTTTGGAGAACTTCTGGGAGCTTGTCATAGAACTCATCAGCGCTGGAAAGCGAATCATGCTTAATTGGGTACTGCTTAAGACCATCCAATTCGTAAATGGTATTGTTTTTGTTTACGTAAGCAACGAAATGAAAAAGTCCGTCGTCTCTTTCATCTCGTGGTGGTTTTTGTTGATCACCTGTGTCTATAAAAGTTGGCGCCGAGAACGAGTTGTGAATGGTTCTAATGAGTTCACTATTTGAAAGTGTTTCGCCGCACATTTCTGGATCAAATTCAGCAGTAAACATTCGAAGATTCGAAAGCTCCTCGCCCACGTCAATGTCGTCTGTGCTATTGAAGAGAGCATTGAGTACAGCTAATGTAGCACAAGCATTCTGAATTGTTTGCTGGGCAAAGAACACACCGTTCTGTTGGAATTCCGTATCGTATTCCCCATCAAGAGGGAGGTTTTTTTGCGCGTGTTGGCGATCTATCTTGCCGTACTTGAAGAGAAAGATAACAGCGTGGATTGGAGCCACTTCTCTCAACGAGTTGCTGTCTAAGGAGTAGAGTTCATCGAACTGGATGTTTTTGACTCCAAGATTCAGCACTAGTTTGGTGAAAACCCCGGGCTCTGAGACAATTGTGTTCCAGCCAGAAGACATGCTTTGTATGATAGAAGCTATAGATGTATTTGGAAGAATACCATAGATATGGGTCCTTCAAAGAAACCAAGTACGACTTTTGAAATAGGTAATTTTATCAAAATCAATTCTTTAATTTTCTATTGATTTGATTGAGTGAAAAAATCACTCATATTTGGTTTTCCTATGTAATTCTGTTGGTCTTGTCTTTTCTTGCAGCCAGTACCACTACTCCACCATACAATACTGACACCTAGTCTATTACACGTCAAGAACGAGCCATTAGCTGTACTGACACGTCTTAACTCCTTAAAATTCTGGTTGCTCTTATTCCCTGTCACATTTAAACATAAAACTTGCCACGAAAATGTCCGTTTTTGACAGATTGTTGAAGTACAGTGATCTCCAAAGGGACTTTAAACAGAACTCCGAATCTATTCTCCCTAGCCAATGGAGTCAGCAACAGGCCATGGCTACGGTTCTTCTCTCCGTTATCTGTATGTATAATTATTTCTTTTTATTTTCCATAGAGTATAACTCTGACAATGCCTCTCTTGTCAGCTCTGAAAGAGTATGGATAACCTAAAGCTATACTAACACACAGCGTTTGTCTTGCTCGCCGTCACTCTTTTAAACAGAAACTCAAATGTGGTCAAGTACCTGGCCGGAGCAGCTGCCGCCTCCATCACTGTTGCGTTGACTACTATATACGCATGTAACTTCTTTGGGGTTTACATCTAAAAGCACTAATAAGCACATAAGTCTTGTTGGCCATTAGCATAAGCCGAGGTTTTATTGAAGAATATAAAATAGAAGGGAAGATGGAAAAGGTTCTTGCAACTTCATCTCATCGATTCGTTTTCTTATCTGGACTTTGTGTCAGCTCTATGGTGAACAGGACTGTTCTATATAACAAAATGACGGATTCTAGGTAAATTCTTTGTAGCTTTCTTTGAATTGGATTTTTTTTCTTAAACATTGTCGTTCAAAATTTATTTGTGTCTATCAATCACCTTCTGGTCTCACCTCGCTTCATGGTTCTTAATTACACGTTGCAATAACAGAGATCCCGCTAATACAATCATGAAAGCATCTCTTTTCTATCTATTCACGTTGGCAGCTGCAGCGAATGGCTTTTATTCCTCCAATAAAAACATCTACGAGCTTAATCCCTCTTCTTTTCGTGAAGTGGTGCTTAACACTAACTACACCTCTATTGTTGAATTTTACGCTCCATGGTGTGGCTACTGTAAACAGATTGAACCTGTGTTTAACAAAATGGGCAAGTTCCTCAATAGCGAGGCTCACTACGCTGTAAATGTGGCTGCTGTCAATTGTGACGAGGAAGTGAACAAGAAGCTCTGTGGTGAGTATAAGATTCTGAGTTTTCCTACAATCATGGTGTTCAGACCACCAAAACATCAAGTTGGCAAGGCCAAGAAGGGAAAGCATGTTCCTGAACAGTATAATGGTGCTCGTGAGTTGGGACCCTTAGTTGAATACGCTTCTCACAGAATAAAGAACTACGTCAAAAGGATCTTTTCAATCGACTCCGAAGCCTTCGACAAATGGGTAAACGCCTCCGATGATCTTCACAAGGTCATTGTTTTGACCAAGTCAAACATGATCTCGCCTCTTTTGAGGTCTCTTGCGATTGACTTCCTTGATACCATCAGTTTTGCGGCCGTTGCAGCCGAAGGTCTCACTGGACCAACCACAATTACACTTAATGGCGAGGAGGTCGATCTTCCAATTAAGGAAAATGAATCTTTTCCTGTTCTTCTAGTGTATGACCGTGAGAACAATAAGTTTCACCGTTACACGGGCAAGACCCTCACCAAGCTTCCTAAGATTGAGAAATTCATTTATTCCAAGACCGGTGCTAAACCATCTGAGGGCAGGCTTTCTGCAAAGGCAAAGAAACTCGCCAAATTACGTGGAGTGGCACAAGCTCATGACGAGCTTTAAAATCTGTAAATATATTAACTTGACTGAGTACAAAAGTAGGTTGTAACTGAGTAGAGTGCGACATAGGCATATGAACTGATATTATTTTAATTATGTGTATTAGTGATATTTGTTTCAAGTATTAATTGAAATTTAGCTCTGAAACTCATCCGCCAAAGTTCTTCATCAAGTCGAGCAAACTATCCAAGTCACTCTTCTCTTCCGCTTTCTTTTCTTCCTTAGGTTCTTCTTTTTCTGTAACGATCCAGTTGGCCACTTTCTCTACAAACGGGCGGCTATTAGGAACAAAATGGCCACCTGGATGCTTCAACAAGGTTGAGATCTCCTCATATTGGTTAAAAAGCTGCATAGACCTCTCCTCACTTACCACAGTATCTAACTCTCCAATAACGTGAAGAATTCGCGTGGGTTTAGACGAAACACCCTTGTCGGTACTATAGAGATACTTATGCTCTGGCATGAGGATATAATTGAACAAGAAGCCACTGAACAAAACGGCCCACTTTAAAGGTGGAATATTGTAGAGTTCTTCAAATCTATCAATCATAGCACCTCCAAATGAAGCTCCTTGAGAGAAACCTATAAGTCCAACTATTGGAAGCTTAGCGTCGGCTTCTTTATCGAGGATCAGGTTGGCATCTTCATCGTCTTTTGTTCCCTCGACTATAGTCCCGTTTTTGACGTAATCCTCAACAGTTTGCTTGGCCAGATCAAACGTAAATTTGGCATCTGGTCGTCTTTCAGTCCATGACCTGAAATTGTGTTCACCCTCGCTATCAGTGCTGGAGGTCTGAGCCAATTTGAAAAGGTCCTCAGATGATTGAAGTTGCGTTTGGGCAATCAAGTTTGGCGCATTAAGATATATGGGCTTAAGCTTCAAGGAAATAAGCCTTTTACGTAACGCCAGGGTCTTAGCGTGGAAAAGACCTGCATTTTGGGTGTATCCATGCAAGAAAAGCACTCTTCCAACGAAAGTCTCATTGGATGGTTCTGGCGATTGAGGAGCGGTAGTTGTCATGATATCAGGTTCACGTGGGTCTTGAATTGAGTATTGAGGACCTGAATGCAGTTATCTCTGAAAAGGTAGACTTGCGAGTTTGATGTATTTCTTGGGAGAAATAATGACGCGATTCGATTTGGCTTGATGCAAGTAGCAGGTGGTCTCAGTTGTTAAATGTTATTGGAAACCGTAGATATGATCAAAAACGCAAAATGATACACAGATCGTAAACTTGGCAACTATTACAAAGCGTCTTTTTGACTTTTTGAGTGTGAAATCGATGATCTGGAGCTTAACTTCGCTAGATAAGGGCAATCTTCGAATGGAGGCAAAGGTGATGAATGCTGGTTACTCTGAACTATTTTTGAATCAAATCTGGGTTTTCAAATAGAGGCGATTCGAAAGGTGAGTGGAAATAAACCTGACTTAAACAAAAGATGTCTTTTAGTGACTTATATACTCGTTTTGGATGTGGAGGACTTAGACCATATCGGGCGACACATAACGTCTTATACTGCAGGCAAGCATCGGGTCATCTCGTATCTGAAATTTGAATTTGGAGTGGAATTGGTGAAAGAAATCTTTCGTTGATTGGAAATATGGAGATCTTATAAATAGAAGAAAAAAAAGCATATACAGATTTTTTGAGCATTGTTTGCTGGGCTAGCATCGTGTGTCATCTTCATGACTTGGCTTGCGCGGGGCAGGAGATGCACAAAGTGTAAGCCGCACTTAACAAATGAAGACAACACATAATACTATCGGTTAAACAAGACGAGGCGCATGAATTGTGGTTAGGTGGAAATAGGCGTACGCGGCTTTCGGTAGTAAGTTGACATATGAATCAGGAACCTTGAGAAACAAGAAGAAAGACGAGGATGTTTAAGTTTTTTCTCGTGGTAAGAACAATATCTAAGGATGTTTTCGTAATCTGAGCGATGGGAATGACAATAGCAAGTGTATAAGTAGCTCGAACAATCATTCAAGCAATAAATAAGCATCAAGAAGCGAAGCATTTCTAGCAGATGCAATGGATTACAAATCAGAACATTCAAAGGTTATTTTCAAGGTCGAGAATCAGACGAATAATCTTGATTTTACTCTTGTCTTGATTGTCACCTTTTCCGTAGTATTCAAAGAAGTCGACTGAACCCAAAAGATCCTTAAACTCTTTTTCTCTCTCCACGTAGTGGAATACGTGACCAAAACCAAGATCATGGGCAGCTTTAACGTTCAATCCAGAATCATCTACGAAGTACAAGTGAGACTTGGCCTCCTCATCATCCTTATCGATACGGAGGGTATCTAATAAACGGAAATAGAATTCGTTCATAGGCTTGCAAACGATAGGATATTGAGCATAATCACAGAAGGTCAAACCGTCGAAGAGATCAGCAATGCCCAATATGGAAATGACTCTCAATGCATGGTTTTTGTATGCATTGGTAACAAGCCAGAACAAGTCAAACTTGCCCAGCGCTTTAACTCTGATCAACATCTCACGGAGCTTAGGGTTGTAGCTTAGGACACTCTCCAAGTCAAGAGCGTCATCGATTTTCAGATTGTAATCCATGGCATCAACCTGATGATTACGGACCAAGCCCTCAAGGGCCAATCCGTAGGTCTTATAGTAGTTGATGTGCAAGTTGTGAGCGCATTCGTCGTCCAAATCGAGAGTATCTTTGAAATACTGATGAATTTTCACTTGCATCATATCATGGATCATAGTGGATCTTTCATAGAGACAGTTATCAATGTCAAAAAGGAAAATTCTGTGATTTGGAACGCCCTCTGGAATTGGTCCATACCCATACTGAAGGTGAGGAACCAGACCGGGATGGTTGCCCTTTACTTCACCTAGAGGGTTCAGGTCAATCAGTTGAGGTGCAGTCATTATATTTGAATAAAAAAAGTTTGGGTAATTATTGGTTGGGCAAATGTGGTGACTTATGACTCTTTATAGCGCACATGGGGTCTTATATAGATCTTCCTGTAGATACGAGTATTTGAGTCATTATGACTCCATTAAATTGAAGTAGTAATTAATTGACTGGAATGGTAATTTACTATTAGTGATTATTAAATTTGTGTTGATTTCGGTTTTTTGTTTTGGAGGTAAATGTTGTTGTCATTGTGTTGGCCAGCTTCAGCTTCGTTGCTTTGACCAGTGAAATATAAAGATTGCCGGATCAGACAAACTTTGAGTTCTTTGAGAAATATAATTTGTGACCGTGGCCGAGGTCTCGAAGCACTTGAATTAGAACCCGATCGAATATGTGAACTGTAAGAAGGGGTAGAGATGTTTGGTAACTTACTTCAAGACAGTCAGCTATCATTACCATGATATCTTGGTAAGAGTTCTGGTCCAAACAGTGATTGGCCTGATCAATTCTTAACGAGTCTGAGGAGAAGTTAGCGCTTAAGTTGTGAAAATTAGCTTCAGTTTCTGTGGTCAGAAACCTTAATGGGTTTGGTGGAAGATCCAGACTTCGGTATTTGAAATGTATATTTCCTCAGGGGTAAGCGGATTTCGAGACAGCTGAGCTTTGATTAAAGAGAAAGGAATGACCAGAAAGAGTGGATGTGGACCTGATAAGAAGACCAATTGATTGATGTAGTGAAGGTTTCTTAATGAAGACAGACTCATGCATTCATGCGATGAACACTCAACTAAAAGGGAAATGTTGCTTCGTCGGCAAACATTGCATCTATCAAAGACAGAAAAACTCTTTTTAAATAATGTATAGAGACGACCTACAACTTGGAAAATGATTAGACTTTCTTTAATGGGTGACCCAGAAGTGTTCGTTGTAGAATTAACTTGCCGTTTATTATATTCTGTGGCTCCATTAACTGCTTAGGTCTTCTTGGCCCTCAAAATTTAATGCTCTTCACGTCTTGATCACAGACATGTATCATCCATTCAGCTATGACCGTATACAGTTACTCTCTGGCTGACGGTTCACCCATTTACGTGAATTTAAGCGATATTGTCATTGTTTGTAACTTACCATTCAGCTCTTTGTGGGCATCCTCTGCATAACTCTTCGGCGCCTAGTTCTTGTCAAGTCAGTGTTTTCAGTAGAGTTTCCAACATTTGGTCCGATTAATGAGAGGAGTTGAAAAGGGAATTCAAGACGAATGTGCCCAGTAATATGTTCAATTGATGTAATATTTCAAAAAGCGGCTTCATTAATGAAAGTTCAGTTTTGAAAAGCAGATGACAAAAGATTTCCAGGACTGAAGTGATAAAAACTTGAAGATTAAGGGCTATATAGATCGAACAGATCTTGTTTAAAAAAACAGTTTTCAAGTGCACTTCAATTCAAACGAAAAAGAAAAGTCATAGAACATTTAATTTGCAGCTAAGTCCTCTTTTGGTCTTTCCAGGACTCATATGCACTTCCAAGTCCACCAAAAGACCGAAGAGCATATCCAAATCGGGAAATCTACAAATCGTTCCTTTACGATTGCGTTCTTTCTGTTGAATTCTTAGCGGCATTTAAATCATACAAACTATTCGAATTTCAAGATACATTATCTAAAGTCTTGGCACTTGCATATAAGCTTTCCCGAATCAACCTGAAAGTGAGCTTATCTTCGCCAAAAAGACTGAATACATCTCAAACTTCCGTGAATAGTTTTGAACTTGACTTCATTTCAATCTCCCGAAATTTTTTCGGACAAAAATCGAGTAAATGGTTGTAACTTTTATGGATGGAGTTGCGAGCCCTGTCCTATCAGGGGATATGCAACTTAGCTTATTTTCATCAGGGGATCTAACCACTTTTTGCGCAGTGCAGAAATATATAAACTAAGAAAGTTCCTCGTATGATTCAAGATAATTTTGCAAGGCTAGCAGATGAAGTACTGGAGCTTTATAGCAGCTGCCTTAGCACTTCCCATTTTGGGATCAGCGCTTCCGACTGTGAAGACTGATTAGGATGGAAAAGCTGTAGAAGCTTTCTCAAACAAGAAGTCAAGGTTCATTATTGAATTGGAACCCTCCTTTGATGATTCTCTTCATAAAAGAATCTTGGACAGCACTGTCAACTCAGAAGTACACCACCAATTCCACCACGACCACTTCTCAGGGTTATCATTAAGCACATAAATATACTGGTGTTGAAGAGTTACACAACCGGGGTCTCACCGGAGAAAATGTCGTTATTGGAATCATTGGTTTTGGAATCAACGATCAGCACGAGTCCCTCTCCGGAAGAGTCCTTGAAGGTTACAATACTTGTAGAAAAGAGTCCTTGCCTCTGGGAAACACGGACTACCTAGGACAGGGTACTTTTTGTGCCTCTGTTGCCATTGGAAACTCCTCTCAATTAATGGGTGTGGCTCCAGGAGCAAAGGCGAGAATGTACAAATTGGATGGTTGTGAAGTAGACACCATGGATAACTTTATTGACATTCTCATTGTTAGCATGTTGAAAGCTTATGATGACAACGTCGACGTAATCTTGTTGACCATGGGAATAGATCGTTCGTTTCTGCAAGCTCCCGAAGCATTAGTAGCTTCCAGATTGGCCCA
Organism: Australozyma saccharicola; assembly: GCA_030569455.1. Classification (NCBI taxonomy): domain Eukaryota; kingdom Fungi; phylum Ascomycota; class Pichiomycetes; order Serinales; family Metschnikowiaceae; genus Australozyma; species Australozyma saccharicola. Next base: position 216,336 of record JAJMKW010000014.1, read on the forward strand.
AAAAGTCCCAGTGATTGCTCCAGCTTTCACTGCAAGTGATAGCATGCTATTCCTGGGATTTTCCGGAGCCGCAGGTGATGGTGTTCTTGCAGTTTCTGCATACCAAGAGAACACTATATTGACGTGGAACGCCACTATCTCCTCGTCAAGTGGAAGTCGTCTCAACTTTACCTATTGTTCATCAGACGGCTGGCTTATAAATTCCAATTCTACTTACACTCTTTTACCAGTGGAAAGCATGTGCTCTTCGCCCTTCAATTCAAGTATCGGAAATGGAGAATTTATTGTGACTAATAGTAGTCTGTGCTTAATGAATGATATCATTGAACCACTTGCACATCAGAACTACTCAGGGGTTTTATTTGGTTCACATGACTACCGAATTCTAAGTAGAATTGGTCTGCACTTACCGAATACTAGATTTGAAGACCCTCCTTTCATAGTTTACAGTCAGCAGGATATTTTAAATTGGATGACAAAAGACGGTTTAAGTAACACCTTTGAATTGCACTTGAGCACGGATCAACACTATGGCTTGCAATGGTCTAATAGTAGCGTTGAACCCATCTTTCCGCTAAACTTTGGTCCTTCTTTAAATCAAGGCTTCTATCCCCAAATTTCTGCCCCTGGAGCCTTGGTTCTTGGTGCAAGTAGTAATGGAAGCTACATTATGACTGGTCTGTTCATGGCTAGTGCAAATGCTGCGTCATATATTGCCGGTGTGGTTGCTCTTCAATTAAGCAGTCACAAAAGTATTTCCTCACAGCAAATTCGCAAAAACTTAATCTCAACCGCAAAGCCTGTAATTTCAGAATCCAGCTATAGTGATTTCGACGATGTCTACAATGACGTTTACAATGGAACTTACCTATCAGAATTAACCCAAGGAAATGGAAGAATTGATGCTCTTAAATTCATTGATTCGCAGACCTCTATTGTTTCAGAGCCCTACCTCAATCTCAATGACACAGACAACAGGATGTCCACTCACGTTATTACATTTCAAAATATCGGAAATACTACCAAGAACTACAAAATTAGTCATGAGTCATTTACTGTTTACGAAGAAGGTGAGACTCCAAGTGTGGTAGAATACTCACCAAAAGAAATCTCGCTTGCTCCTGGTGAACAAGGCTCATTCAAGGTGAATATTTCATCGCCGGATCTCCATCGTTCGAATACAGTTCTCACATCTGATGACTATAATTATTATCCAACGTTTTCGGGCTTTTTTCCTCCCTTATCCGAGTTCCATACATAGGCATGGAATATAGCGCCAAAAGCATCGATGTACTTATTTCATTCAGCGTCGGATATCCTGGTCAACTTTTTGAAATTGACATTCTGAATGCACCTGAAAAACCATACTCGGCTTTGGTTGGATTTTCTCCTGGAAGCTCCTACGTGTCTTTTGATATCGTTGATTTCGATTACAACATACTGTCTTACAATTATCCACCAAAACCAGGAAAAGAAGGGTTTCACGGTCCAATTTCAGGGAAAACATGCGATTTTGCCTTCGAGTTTCCAGCTCAGTTTGTGGCCACAGATAATCTCTATGGTTTTTTTCAATTCGACTCATTTGCGAACGGCACTAAGATTCCTCCTGGTTCGTATAAGATATTGGGACGAGCACTTAATATTTTAGGTGATATAAATAACAACAGCGACTGGTCATTTTCTTTGACCAACTTCACACTGCGTGAAGGTATCGTCCCATCGCCACTTAATTGTACTAATTGGTATAGAATTGGATCTCAGACGAATCTTACTTACCAAGAATCTTCGCAATCATCCTCACTGTCTATTTTTAGTTCTCTATCTAGTGTTCTGAGTCAGACTTCATCCAAAAATTCACGGACTTCGAAAGGAGCTGTTGATTCAGTCAGTGTCTCTTCAGTTTTACTCGTGCTCCAAATATTATTAAGCTTTGCATGGTAATTATATTGTTTGGGTAATGTTCTTGATCTTGGAGCTTAGATTTTCATGAAATCCAATCAGTGACAATGGCCATAAATAAAACAACAAATAAACTTCACCCTATTGTGTTTCTTGAGCATCCCGAAGCCCTATTTTGTCTTATAACTATGAAGCATCTGAATTCGAATAACCTTAAATTATTTCCATACTACTCTTGCCCCACTTATTTAGTGATTGTGCTTACGGCAAAAGCCTTTTCGAATAATAAATTAACAAATAGACATGAGAACTGCAAACAGTTGGAACCGTTAAAGTTTTCTTCTATGAATTTATTTTCTAAGGGTATTTGTAATTGAAAGTACTATTTCACTGTTGCATTAACTCAACGGCAAACTTGAATGTCATAGATTCGGCGTAGAAGTTTGGAATAATGGAGTGAAAGAATTGTCATTTGGAACTGCAATTAACAAAATCCCGATCGTGTCGTTGCCCGAATGGCAAAATTGTGTCTGATGTATAGAATACTCAACGCCAATACCAAGAAAGCAGCTACCAAAAACTTTACATATCAAGAAATGTCAATGTCAAAACTTCTTGACTCGGATAATCAAAACATTCAAAATATACCGCTCCATCTTAAATTTTCATCTTATTCCTTTATTTCCTACTATCAAAATTGTATATTAGTGCCCTAGAATCATCGTAGGACCACCAAAAAGGCCTCAGACTCCCCTTTGGATCCCTCAAAGTCCCAGCTCGAGACTCCGCATGACAGAAAACGCAGAACGCCCGTTCCAGATGGACAAGGGTTTGGCCCCGGATGAGAAGTCAACGTTCGTCAATTCGCCGCGAGTTTTAAGATGTCTGAAGACCTGTTGAAAGATGATAATTGAGCGTTGGTGTGTAAATAATTGTTACATTAATATATATAAAGTCCATTCTGTCTTATTTATGTTACCACATACTCAGCACATATATCCACTTATAGTCAACTCTATGAACTTTAAGAATTTCGTTGGCCAAAAGAAAGGAAAATCCTTAAAAAACTAATTGAAATATCAAATCTCGAAATAATTTATAGTTTAATTCGTATCAATATCTCATACTGTAGATTCATTGTTGTGGTGTACGGGTGTTTTGGCTGCAAATTATTGCATAGTCAAGCCTTAAATTGAAGATGAGGAATTGGATACCAAAGATTCTTCCGGTGAATCATTGAAATTGAACCACTTGCAAAACATTATTAAGGATCTTTAATTCCACTCAAATCATAATTAGTGATTATGGTTTTAATTTTATCCATCCACGTAGAATTCGTCCTCTCTCATCAAGAGAATGGTTTTTTCAAGCACGGTAAGCAAATAATCTAAATCGTGATAACATTCGCTGAGTGTTGAAGTCAAATTTTGACGTTTTGTCATTTGTACCAGCACCAACTCTTGACTTCCAATGGCTTGTTGAAAGGAGTTCTTAGTCGAAAGTAATACTTTTTGAAAGTTATAAAGATCCAACCGCTTATGATCCTTCCAATTGGAAACGAGCTTCGTTGAAAGAATCATAATAAGCTTTATAAAATACATTCCCTTTGTTGCTAATTCGACATTCGTTGAACATTTCGATGAAGGGAACTTTACAAGTAAATTGCTTAAAGAGGTCATCAGTAGATCTGTAGAAGGATCAAGTTCTAAAAAGTAGCCTGCCAATAGATCTAAAATTGATTGTGCTTTTGTGTCAAGTTTGTCTCGCTCAGAGAATAAATTATTAAGAAAGGTAAAATGGAGCTCCCAAGCTCTTTCTTCTAGATCTATCGGCTCACTAAATCCTCGAATTTTAAGGCCAGCTAGCTCTTCGTGGATCAGTAGTGCTAAATTTGTCGGGCTTGTGTTTGTAAACAGCTTGATTAATGCTGAAAATGTTGGAATCATGAACACCTCCACGAGACCGGTTTTCCACCTCTTGTTGAGATGGAAATCAGAACATGAAAATATGAAATTTTTTAGTAGGAGTCTGGTAAAACTCTCTGATTGAATGCATTGAAGACAAAACAGATATATGAGTCGAAGTCTGTAAACCAAGATTTCGACATTGTTATTAAACAGCATCAATTTTTTTACTAGATGATCAGTTTCGCAATCCGCACCAATACCCTTCATCATAACCAAAAAAAACTCTTTACAATCTATCTCATTGACTGTGCTTGAGTCCTTTTCTTGTGAATAGTCTACAACCCACTTGTCGAAAAATGATAAGACCGAGGGATCAGAAGCGGATTCAAGAGCAGATAGAACAACCTCATTTAAATCTAAATTCTTCTCTTTGGCTAATTTTGTAAATCGCTTCGTTTGATGAGTAAGTGGTGAAAATCGATGCATTAGAGACTGAAGCGAAGTATCGATTGACTTCGTTCCAAAACGAACTTGGGGCACATTTCGGAAGAAGTAAAATTGCCTTTTCATTTGAAGAGTGGGGTCCGAATTTTGTGTCATCTCTACCAATTTTTCAATAATTGCTGAGTCATTCTTCATGGTAAAGAAGTAGTCTGAACCATTGTCATTTAGTTCCTCGAGGACGCTCAGACGAAGACGTTTATAACTTTCCCTTTTCTCTTCTGCTCTCTGTTGATCTTCGTCGATGCGGTTTTGAATTTCCTCGTTCTTTTGTAGAAGTTTCCTGTTCTTCTCACCTTCCACAAGGAAGATGGATGGGATCCTCAAAGAGGGCGACGAGGGAGGAGCACTTTGTTCAAGCGCAGGTGGAGTCTTCTTACTGACATATCCCAAGATTGAATCATCGGATAATTCCGAGCTATCTGAGTCGTCCATGCATAGATAAGGTAGCTTGTGTTTAGAATGTGGAGAAAGACCTGACACAGATGAGATAAGCCATGAAAGTCAAGTCAGACGTATATAAAAATAATTCGTTTTTTTTTTCAATTAAACAAAATAAAGTAATATTCCTAAAAATTTTCTTTTCAATTTGTGAGTTTTCACTTCTTAGCTTCAATTATTACCTATATCACACCTTCATCAAGGCTAACAGATCCAATCTAAAGCCAAATAAAAAATAAAAAAAATGACAAAAGAAGATAAAATATTTTTACGTGAATTTCAATTTGAACCAATTAAACATATTTCTTACTAATCCCACTCAAAGGAAAAATAGCCGTCAATAGCCGATGCTCATATGCCGCACTACCGTGTGGCTATAGTGAAGTTACACCTAACTTAAAGATAATTTTCGATTGTTGAAGCTCACCTTTTACGATCAAACTAATTTTGTGAAAGAAGTACTGTTCCAATTGCCAATTTGCAACTGAAACTTCTCACTTTCTATATATCAAACCTCCCAACACTATGTCCTTTGAGAAACTTGACTTGGAGCCATTATTCGCCAAAATCGAGGAGTTGAAACCTCAATTCATCGATAGATTGGCTCGTGCTATTGCAATTCCTTCCGTCAGTGCCGATGAACTGCTTAGACCACGTGTCGTTGATATGGCCAACTTCTTGGTTTCTGAACTCACTGCCTTGGGCTTTCAAGACATTCAATTGAAGGATTTGGGCACACAACCACCTCCTGTCGCCGATAAGAATCTTCAATTGCCTCCAATTGTTTTGGCTCGTTTTGGTACCGATTCCACTAAGAAAACTGTTTTAGTTTACGGTCATTATGACGTTCAGCCTGCTCTTTTAGAAGATGGTTGGGCCACTGAACCATTCAAGATGCACTACGATGAAGCCGCTCAAATCTTATACGGTAGAGGTTCTACTGATGATAAAGGTCCTGTAATGGGCTGGTTGAATGTTGTAGAGGCCCACAATGCTTTGGGCTTGGAGTTGCCAGTTAACCTAGTCTGCTGCTTCGAAGGTATGGAGGAATCCGGCTCCATTGGTTTGGACGGCCTTATTGCTCAAGAAGCACAAAAGTACTTTAAGACCGTTGACACTGTTTGTATCTCCGATAATTACTGGTTGGGTACTTCCAAACCAGTTTTGACTTATGGTTTGCGTGGATGTAACTACTATCAGATTGCCATTAAGGGTCCCGGTGCTGATTTGCACTCTGGTATCTTCGGTGGTGTTATCGCCGAACCAATGGTTGACTTGGTTCAAGTTATGTCCAAGCTTGTAGACAACAGAGGAAACATCTTAATTCCTGGCATTGCTGAGATGGTGGCTCCTTTGACTGACAAGGAAGAAGCTTTGTATGACGACATCGACTTCACTGTGGATGAATTGCATGCCGCCGCTGGCTCGGAGACTGGTCTTTTCGACAACAAGAAGGATATCTTGAAGCACAGATGGAGATACCCATCCTTGTCCATTCATGGTATCGAAGGTGCCTTCCATGGTGCTGGAGCCAAGACCGTAATTCCATCAAGAGTCGTTGGTAAGTTTTCTATCAGAACAGTCCCCGATATTGACAGCGCCAAGTTGGACAAGCTTGTTATTGATTACGTTGAGAAGGTGTTCAGTGAGCTTTCTTCTAAGAACCAATTGACTGCTGAATTAATACACGATGGTGCCTACTGGGTGTCTGATCCTTTCAATGAGTCTTTTACTGCCGCTTCTAAGGCCACTGAGCACGTTTGGAATATCAAGCCTGACTTCACAAGAGAGGGTGGATCCATTCCAATTACGTTGACTTTCGAGCAAGAGCTTAAGACTCAAGTTCTTTTGTTGCCTATGGGTAGAGGCGATGACGGCGCCCACTCCATCAATGAGAAGTTGAACGTCAGCAACTACATTAATGGATGTAAGACTTTGGGAGGTTACTTGCACTACTACGGAAAGCAGTAAAGTGTATTGACATATAAATCACTTCTGGCTGTATTCGTTAGCTTAGGCTCATTGAGACTATAAATAATCTCAATTATACAGTTTAATTTGAAGTCAAGAAATGTATGACTGAGTTGAACGCTTCAAGAATAATACAAGGTAAGTTTCCCAACCGAAAATGAGAATGTCAGTAAATTCATTTTCCCCCTTTCTAAATCTCATGGTCTATTTTTTTAATATATTTCTTTCTTTTTCACTTTTTCTTTTTGTAAATCTCCTTTATTTTCTCCATGTTTTGCAGCCAATACCCAAAGAAATGGACCAACCGAGTGCCCTAAATAAACTGAAACTAAACAAATCAAAAATTTAGAAAATTCAAACAAATATCTCTTTTTCAGAAAATCAACCAGTGTTAAAAAAATTTCCACTTCTTCCCTCGCATTTCCTCCCAACGTTTTTTCCAATGTATGGCCACACACGACTCCGAAAATTTTGTGAGAGCTTCTCCGAATTAAAGCAGCATCCATTTTTTTACAACCCCATCACTTGCCGGAACTCCCTTTCAACGTCAAAAACTAATAGCAAATCCGTCGGAGTTTGAACTGTGCAATTCTATACTCTTAATTTGACTCGGTCCCTGGTTTTCGAAACTCCCCAGTCTCTCTTTTCTTCTCCTTCCGAAAAGTCTTCGCAACGACGAATCATAACACTTTGACCGAAAAATTGATTTAAATATCCAAAAGCAGTCATCGCATCAGGTACTAGGAAAAGAAATTTGATTATTTGATTATTTTGCCACTCCCATTCGAGAATTCCGCCAATCTCCATTGCTCTTGTTGAACTCAACCCCATCAAGTGGCCTTGCCTCCATTTTCAATCTGCCACATCTCCTACCGTGAATTCCATACATTTGAAACGCAAAAAGAAAGCAATTAAGAAAAATTAGTTGCTGTGCGTTAAAGAACGAAATTAAATTACTGGGTTCTCATCTATCTCTCTCATCTCTTGTTTATAATCTTCTTACTCTCCCACAGACATCTATTTGCTGCAGCATCTCTCATCTTTGCGACAACCAAGTTAACAAAAAATTGCATTGGTCTCACGTTACAAATACCTACCTGATTAAAATATACTTAAAAAAACTCCAATTTCGGATCACATAGAAAAAACGAACACCACATCGCTGAAATGTCTGAAAACTTGAAAAGAGCTGAATCCTTGTTCAACCGTATCATGAACCAAAACAAGCCGCAGTCCTCCGAGCTGAATTACAGAAATGGCCATCTGAAAGGCTCCGGACAAAGCACAAACAATACCAGCGGTCACAGCTACAACAACAATAATGGCGCTGCTAATGCTAACGCCAACACTAATTCCAACAGTAGCGGCAATGGCAACATTAACGGTCACGGAATCAGCGGAATCAGTAACAATAATAATAGTAACAATAGTAATAGTAACAGCCACCATCATCATCATTCCAACGGCCATCGCCACGCCTACAGGTCCTACAATAAGTACAATAACCACAATAACGGCGCCAACGGAGGAAATGGTGGCAATAATAACGGCAATGCACACTCCAATGGTGTCATGTCTAATGTTGTGCCCCAGTCATTTGATTTGCCTAAAAGAGACCCTGTAGCTGAATGTCAAGAAGCTGTGGCCGCTCTTGAGGGCGAACAACATGTCTTACCCTACTGCTGGAGTATCTGGTACCATTCCAGATCCAGAAAGAACCAAGCCGTTGTCAGTGACGAAAGTTCTGCTAATGGTAGCAATATTTCTTTACTAGAGGGTAAGAATCAGGCTGCACTTGTGGATTCATATTTACAGGCTGCCACTGAGATTGAATTTCCATGCTTTGGAAACCCTACCAAATCTGTAAAACCAATTGCTTCCTTGGAGCAAATGTGGTTGAGCATGTCTGTTCTTAAACGCTCACACGATTTGAGCAATGGCAGCGAGCTTCTCATCTTCAAGACAGGTGTCAATCCAGTTTGGGAAGACCCAGTCAATGCCAAAGGTGGTCGTTGGGTATTTCGCTTCAACCACAGATCTAACAATCCAATGTCTACTCTGGAAGCTGCCGATGCCCTGAAGGGACGCCATAGAGCTACTTTAGTGTGGGAACGACTTGTGCTTAAAACCTTATCGGGATCATTGCTTCCGTGTAGAAAAGAATTGCAAGATCCATTGTTGAGCGACATTGCCGGATTAGTGTTGAGTGTTCGTAGAGACGAGGAGATTATAAGCGTGTGGAACTCCAACTCCAGTTTCCCAAAGAAGAAACAGGACGACGACGAAAAGAAGGGTGTTTTTACGGCATTTCATGCAAGAAGAGTCTATTGCGATGCTATTTTGAGAGTTATTCGTGAAGTTGACTTGATCATGCAAGGTTCCGATTGTGTTGACACCCAGGCCACACTGTCCAGTGAAAGAGTCAGCGGTGTTACTTTTGAGTACAGACTCCACTGTGACAACTCTAGCTCTTACAACACCAACGACCGCCCAAGACGTGGTAAGGGATACCATCATCATCATCACCACAGAGACGATCAAAGAAACGATAGAGCCTCTGAAAGGGAGGAGATATAAGTATATAGCTTATGGAAACAAGTTCAACTTAATGAAACATAAGATTTAAGCAGAGAAGTAAAAACACAGAAGTAAAGCAAAAAGAAACGGAATAAAGTAAATAATATTTTATTTCAAGTTGTGACCAGAATGAGCTAGACAATGGATCTCACCACACTTCCTAAATGAACAAGACGATTGACAAAGGCAGCGATAATTTAAACAAAAAATTCCAAAAAATTAAAATGAAGCATATTGACCATTCTCAATAAGATCCAAATTATGACATTGTTTTAAGCCTGTCACGGAGTTATCTCAAGCATTCCATTGTTAATTTAAGAGTCATTACTTAGTTCAACTCACGTGACGGATCAATTTTTCACCGCTGGAAACTACAGGAACCTTTAGCTACTTTAGGGAGTAAAAATCACTATTATAAAACCACAAAATGAAAACATTTTTTCTAGAATTATTCTCCAATTTCAACTTTTCAAATATCTTTACTCCCTCGACCCTTTTTTGACAATCTTGTTGGAGTTCCTAAACGCCGCACCCGTACCTCCCAGAAGAAGTCAAGGACAAATTTTGTAAAGTGAGCCTAATACATTTAAATATCCCCACGAAAACCAGTCAACAGCCCTTTTTCCTCATTAACTCACATACGCACATAGCTTCGGCGGCTCTAGTATAGCAATTAGTCTTCATTTGTGGCCATACATCATTAGCTGCTTGTGAAATTTCATCTCCAACTCCATATTTTGGACCTTCTTAGTACAACCTTCCTCAGTCTAACCCCACCTGAGTTGTGGAAAAAAAAATATACTGTACACCACAGTCCAAGCGTTTAAAACTAGGCACTTACATATTGGTTGTGACTCTGTGCTCTACTTTGAACGCTTAGGCCCCGTTTAATATTTCATGAACCATTCGGCCGCTCAAACGTCCTCGGTAACGGCCAAGGCCACAGCAGAACTTAACTCGGGCCCTAACATCCACGAACTTTTCGCACAAGCAAAGAAGCTTTTGGCCCTTCAACCCCGGGTTGAATATCGTAAAATAAGAAAAGACATTATGAATAGACAGCCTTCACAAGAAACTCTGGATGTGGCAGCTGCTCATCATAGGTCCCTTGCACCCAACCCACTGAGTAAAGTCTTGGACTTACTACTGCCACTCTCAGTAGATGATTTACGTGGTTCTGTCTCAACTTCTCTTACCGTAGAGAAAGTTTCCAATACGAAAAGGCTGGGTCCTTCCCAATGTGGAGTCACTCCAATATCAATGGCTGACAGCCCATCAGCCAGGTCCGACATGTCTCTGCGTGATACCAACATCACCGCACATACAACTCCTCAAAACAATAGCATTTACGTTAAAAAAGAATCTCGTGATTCGATTCCTGACGGTAGGGCAACAAATTGCTCTTTCACTTCCAACACCAATACTGGAGTTGCTCCTTTCTCTCAAGCTAGTTCCGAGAGAGAGCTCACAACAGCCAACTCTGCATTATTGTCAAAAGAAGGACAAGAGTATTTCAAAGTAAAATCTTCTTCTCAGTCATCAGAGCTGTCGTTCCATCCAAGCATTACTCCCCAGCCACAGAAGTCTAACCTCACTTATTCTCTACAAAACCAGTCGCGGAAACAGCTGGCGGGTCATGTGGATCCTAAAGACGTCAAGGGGTCTCTGAATAAGGCTGTGGGATCGAAAACTACAGAGTGCAGTAACTGTGGAACTTTTAAGACTCCTCTTTGGAGAAAGGACTCTTCTGGTAATACCCTTTGCAATGCCTGTGGACTTTTCTTGAAATTGCATGGCTCCACGCGGCCCCTTTCACTCAAAACTGATGTCATCCGTAAAAGAAGCTCTCGTCGTACATCGCAAACCTCTCGTGGTGGAATGCCTTCTTCTGTATCCAATAGTATTCCCAAACCATTTTACCGTGAGGGGCTGATTCCAGAAAGCGGAGTCTTGAACACAGATTTTGAAAACTCTTTGCCCAATAGAATGGTGCCGGTAGCGCCCAGTCCTTATGGCTTCAATAGCTCCTTGAGCTCTAACCCTGCACGGTCCCTAGAGGCATCAGCTTCCAAACCAAAGAATGTGCTCATCTTGCCTAAGCCTTCTGCTGCTGGTTCTGGGCCCAACTCTGCTGTTTCAACTCCAATTGTTGCCATCGCCCCAGGCTTTGCAAACACTTACAATAACCAGATGTCGACGCCGTCGTCTCCATACAGCACAAGCGCGTCTCTGCAATTCAAGCGGAAGAAGTCCGAGATCAACAACGCAGAGTTGTTTGATCTCGCTAACCGTAGACATCCATCCTTTGTTGCTATAAACAATTCTTATACCAACCTTAACGGAATCAGTAACAGCGTCAAAAGAGTTTACTCCATGGCATCGATACCTCATCGCAACTCAACTACTAGTTTGAGTAGAACTCCTAACCCTTGTCTGTCTTGCTACGCATCTGGGCCAGGTAGTTATGCTAGGCCAAATATGACTCCGCTGGCGTCTTTTACGCAGACAAATCTGTATTTTGAATCACAACCCGAATCATTTGGCCGCAAGCGGTCGTTTATTTCTCAGATTGATGGTTTTGGACCTGGAGACACGCCGTCGTCGTTATTTTCTCCGCCCTATTACGGAACCACCGAGCACAATTTGGAACCCCATAGCAGCATTGCTCCTACTGATATTGAGAAGTTTGGCGGCGCCAGCTTCGATGAGATCACAAATAACGCTAACCAAAACAATAACGACAATAACATTATAAATGGCAGCTCGTTCCGCAGTGGTGCGTCGCCAAAGAATCTGGACGACGTTGATTCGGATGATTTCTTTAAAAACTACACTTCACTACATAACGAGATGTTAGGTGATGAGATAAACCCATCGTTGCCCGACTCTGTCTTGGTGGGCAGCATGGGAGACATGGGCGGAAAGCATCAGATCAAGATGGCTAGCACCAAGTCTTCTCTCACTAGAGGACTACAGAGTCATACTTTGGCGCCAAAACTGCTGTATTTAGATACGTCTCCTACGAATAACGCTTCTGCGGACCTTGACTGGTTGAAGTTCGAAATCTAGTTTTCCACTTGGAGCTATTATGCGGAATGGGGAACGTATTCTGGACAAAACTCGAGTAGTTGTCATATTACGATCCCTATTCCTTTTCTAACGAATGAATGAACACTATAATTTTTTGTGATATATATTTGACTTAATTTTATAAACCTTGTTTTGTTACGATAAGTGAGAGAAGTAGGGGTAGAAAGAAACAAGAACCAACAGAAATGAGAGAAATCTTGGACTAGGAATGTGAAAACAAGAATAAAAGCTGAAAGCGGGAGTTTAGTGGATCTTTGGTATAGCTCTTGTATATTACCTCCCATAGCTCATAATACAAACAAAAACAAATGAGTCATTTGAATGGCCATAGGTCTACACGAACTATCATACAGATTATTTTTCTTTTTTGCCCTTCTAATTTATTTTCCTTTTATTCTATACAATTTAAGCAGGCTTCTTTTTTTTGCCTTGTTTCTTACTTCTTATCACTACCCACTAAGATCTCCGAGATTACTAAGGATCCCCGAGCTCTGATCCTCATATCCGAGCTACGTTAAACACCAGATGGAAGAACCTCAACGAAAGAAAAGACAACTTTTGGTCTGTACGCTATGTCGAGAACGAAAAGTTCGATGTGATCGTGGTTTACCGTGTCTGTCATGTAAACGTCATAAAACTGAATCTCTTTGTACTTACGAGAGACCTAGCAATACAAACAATGTACATAAACTAGACTCGCTAAGAGCGCCTAATGCAAATGATATAATTCAGCTGGGGAACTCAATTGGGAGGACTGATGGATTTCACAATAGTTACGAGAAATTATCTGGGCCTGAATTGAAAACAGGGCCACAACAAGGGGCCTTACCAGGTCCTCAAGAGACTGTCTACTTAGCTACCACAACAAGCGCCGACTTGCTTTCTCAATTCAAAAGTATGCGTAGTGTAATTGGTGTCAATCCAGTCTCTTACGGTCATGACCATATCAACTTTTACCAGAATTACTCTTCCATAAGCTTTGATCCAAACACTCTTGAGGAGATCAACCACGGACCTTTCCTGTGGCACTCGGTCGTAAGAGTTGATCCAGGACTCCTGCAAGTGTGGTCCTTTATTATGAATGTAAAGCCAACAACAACTGGCTCAAATGGAATAACCTCGTTCCAAAGTGTAGCACAGGGTAGCCAGTCAGCTCAACTTCGAGTTGTTGATAAAATTAAACAACATCTGCTTTTGAAGTTTGATGCTGCAAACTCTGCCCTTAATTCCAAAGATGTTCCTCTAGGGCTTACTTTTAACGACCCTAATTCGCATGTCAACGATCTAGAGCTTCAAGACCGTCTTCGAGGTATTCTCCCATGTAGGCGCATTATTTGGACTCATATTGATCGCTTTTTCAAGTATATTTATCCATTTTATCCGTATTTGGATGAACAACTGTTTCGCGCAAGTGTTACTAGAATTATTGGCGCTTGTGTCTACGATGCTAGCGTTGTCGATCGAGTCGTGGCCAAAGGAGCTACAGACTATGCACTTATCGGTATATTGTGTATTGTCCTTCGTCTAAGCTACTTATCTCTAATTTCAAATGATTGTGATTACAATAATCGCATGAATAATGGTGAGCAGGTTGACTCTAAAGACGATGTAATTTGTCCCGGGATGCTTGTTACTCCTCTAGGGCTTGAATTTGTAGACTTGGCTCGTCAATGCCTACATCATTACCAAGTACTGAGTCGCTCCAACCTTACGATTCTTCAATTGTTGGTGTTTACTCGTATTTACATGGAGCTTTCGCCGGAAGATCTGGAGGGGCCAGCGCGGGACGTCTACCAACTCAATAACGGTGTTTTGCTTCAAATGGCTTATGTAATCGGGCTCAATAGAGAGCCTGACTTGATGACTGACACTTTAAACAACAAGCGCCTAAACCATGTTCGGAGAAAGCTTTGGATCTTCATTCAGTTTAAAGGTATCCTTAATTCTTTGAAGTTCGGATCTCCGTTTATAGCTTCAACAATGTGTACAGACACTCGTTTTCCCTTTTTCAATGAAGAGAACCAGAACTGCAGTAATCCCGAGCTCGATCTGTATGTTGAAAAATCCTTCAAGCCATTGGAGGAGCTCATTGTTCTAATGAGCGATGTTAGTGGAACAATTTTGCAGGTCAAAGAAGGAACATCCATGGTAGACTTAGTGCAACATGTTAATCGATTGGAACATTTTGTATTTCACAAACTTGGAACTCTTAGAAACTGCCTGGAGTCGTACTCCGAAACCGGAGAAAAAAGCGTTGTTCCGATTCTTTTAGCCCAATATCATCTTCCAATTTATGTCTTTTTAATTTCCTTGCATTTTCGTCTCTTTGCTTACTATGAATCAAAGGGTGTCAACCTGTTGGGTGTGTTCTACTGCAAAAAGATTTTACTGATGATTTGTGAAGAAATGCTTCCATATGCTTCGGATGTTCTCGAGAAACCTCATCCGTATTTTGGCTATGCTGCACAACTTGTTATGAATCCTCAGATTGAGTACTTCATGCATCGTTCAGTGGGATTCTTGGGCGGCTGGACTGCCCGTGTCGGTAACCAAATCATGTTTTCCCCTGGTAATTTGCCATGTAAGGAACCTTATTCAAAAGAAAGATTTCTTTTGAAAGCATTTGGTAGATTGTATAAGTTGTGCCTTCTCTCGATCTTGAAGATTAATCACAGGTATTGCTATGCGTGGAGAATTGGATGCACTTTTAGTTATATTTTAAAATGTGTTGTATCTGAAGGCTTTTATGAGCGGATAAGCGAAGCCGGTATCCAACCGCTCAAGTCTGTGGTGTACACAGACGAGCAAAAGCAAGATTTGACCCTATTAATGGACCGCCCACTTAAGGGGTCTAAGGCAAGGCGTGGCGCGCAGTACTTTGATGTGGTAAAAGAGGTAATTAAGTTTGGAAACACTGAAAGTTCTAGACTTTATGACCCTTCACAAAGTAAATCACTCTTCCAAGAAATCATCCTGACAGAGGTGCAAGACATACAGGAAGGTGCAAATAAGCCACTTCTGACAGAGGAACTCTTGTCGGATCCTAGCTGGTTTCCTTCTTTGGATGGTCAGGGCGACATGACTTCAATTATGGGCTCTTTTTTCGAGGGACCAGAAGCATATTTTGACTCCTTCAGAGATGTGACGACGGGTCCAATATTCCAAAATTATGGATTTTAAACTTTTTTTTTATTTGTTTCAAACAACTGATATGGCTTTGAGCTTTGGTTTCTGTTCAAATTATTTATTATTTGTTACAATTATGTGCATTTTATATAATGACAATATAGTGAATGCTTAGGATTTGACAATTCTGGCTTTAGAAAAACTCACAACTAAGCATTCTTTATATATCCAATTCTTTTCTATATCATTATTTCTGTTGCAATTTATTCATCAACATCTGATTGTTTGAAGTGATACCCCATATTACACCTGCATCATCTATTAATCTAAACAAATACGCCAATTCATAGCCAGCCAACTATTAGGTGTTAGAATTTACCCCAATTGGCTCTTTGTTCAATTGAATCCTCATCTTCTTTCCCCCTATCTCTGATTTCAGTAGACTCTTCTTTAATTACCTGTCAACGAGTCTAGTAAGCTTCTAACAAACGGTACAGAGGAATGGCACATCGGACTCCGGAACCTGCAATGGCCTTCCTGCCAAGTACTCCAAACCAAACACCTCGAAAACTTGGTATTCAGCGACCTCCGTTTCTTCCCTCCAGATCTAGCTCGTTCCATACGCGAGCAGCAAGTGCAGATGGCTACGATAAGTCCGCTACGAAAAGATTAGTGGAACAATTCTATCGTGGAGGGGTACAATCGAAGCAATCTAGTCATACAGATGTAACAGATATTAATGCTTTGCTTACAGGCTCTAGAACTGAACTTGAATCGGCCGGTGAAAAGGCAATCTTTGGATCTGCTGACAAAAATGACCCAGAATTATCTTATGGCCTAGGATCATCTGTAATTGGGTCTCCAATAGAGAGTCCGAAGGTTTCTATAAATCGAATGCCTGAACCTGAGCATCTGAGGACCGGTTATTTGTCATATGAACCTGTAGATCTACATACAATGTGCCCCGAAAACATTTCCTCAAAGTTAGTCAATGTTGAAAGAACACAGAAGGACATGCAACCCGCGATTGAAGCTGTTCATGAGACCCTGCAAATCTTGTGGAATTGCATATCCCAGAGACTTCATCTGGCTCCTGGAACGGAAACCTCAGACAAAAATCAAGATCCACTAGATCCTGCTGCACAACTCCTTGAGCTCGAAGGTTATTTGGAGGACCTTCGAAGTAAAGTGAACGCGATGGATGCAGAGCTTATGGAAATAACGGGAGATATAAAATCGAGGTACCTGGGCGAAATTAAGGAAAGTGTAGAGAAACTTCAAAATTTGGAACAGCTGGTAGTCAATTTATCCTTGCGTTTGACCGCTGCAAGAAACAGTATGTCCCTAAGTCGCCATGAATTACGAGAGAAGATGAGACCCAAGCTACAGCTTTTGGACGACGTTTCTGCTCGCTTTAATGAGTATGATAAAAGAAATCGACAAAGAAGGGGCCAACAGCTTGTTGGTGGGCTTTCTATATTTTTTCTTTCTTTGGCTGTCAGTGTTGTCTTTACAAAATGGTTTAGAGTTAGCTGATGAAGCTGCACATTGTTTTACCTCTTTAATAAGATTGAACCAAGATTTTGGTATCTATTTGATTAATCAAGCCCCAGCTTCAATTAAAAATATAATGCCCTGGCTAATTTGGCTCATTATCACAGCTAGAAACTACATTGCCCTGGTCTTTGTTGATCAATTGTAATGTATAAGCCTAACGGCGTAACTTTATGACTCCCGAAACTTAACAAGACCGGACTTGGAATATAGCTCTACATCTAGTGGGAAGTCAATATGTCAGTCGTCAAGTCAAACGAGTCAAAGCAAACTTTTTGATCGTTAGAGGGATCTCAGACTAACACAAAGCATTCTATTCCTCTCCTTGCAGCTCAAGTCCATATTCTACCTTGTCAAAGTCTCCAAAACAGGTGATGCATGAATGGAAGAAAAAATTGCTTCTGCACCAGAAGTGATTCCGGATATTTCCCCAATCTTTTCCTCTCAGCTTACTAAGACGATTAAAAACGATTATATTCCGTTTCCACCACCAATGTTGCAATTTCCCTCGTGTTGGCAATTGGCTGCAAATGCATGGATCACATGCACCCACCAACGTACTGCATACTCCATTGGTAAGAATGGCACCCGGCAATTCCTAAAGCAGCAATAATAAACGGCAATAGAGAGACAATTATAGGTTCAAACACAATTGCTAAAGCAATTTAATTAATTGCAACTCAATTATCAATTAATTGAGCCATCTCCACAAAAAAATTGGTTAATTCAACTAATATTTCGTCCATTTGTTGGCAACCTGTATACAGGGCCACCCATATGGGATCCTAGTCCATGTGTGCATTGTATGCAGGAGTCCAATTTTTCATATTAGTTCCAACGCATCTCTCTCATCGTATAGCATCCTGCAGGTAGTGCGCGTCCCCTACATATATAAACCTCATTCTATCCACCTGCCCTCTGAAAAATTTCCCCCCTATAGGATTTTTTTTAGAATCTAAACATCCAACTTACAAATAAAATGGCCGCCCCAGCTACCAACTTCAAAGTCGCCGACATTTCCCTCGCCGCTTTCGGCAGAAAGGACATTGAGTTGTCCGAGAACGAGATGCCAGGTTTGATGTACATCAGAAAAAAGTACGGTCCATCTCAACCATTGAAGGGTGCCAGAATTGCTGGTTGTTTGCACATGACCATTCAAACCGCCGTCTTGATCGAGACCTTGACTGCTCTCGGTGCTGAGGTTACCTGGACTTCTTGTAACATCTTTTCCACCCAAGACCACGCCGCCGCCGCTATTGCCGCTGCTGGTGTCCCAGTCTTTGCTTGGAAGGGTGAGACCGACGAGGAGTACTTGTGGTGTATTGAGCAACAATTGTTCTCCTTCAAGGATGGCAAGAAGTTGAACTTGATCTTGGATGACGGTGGAGACTTGACTGCCTTGGTCCACGAGAAGTACCCTGAGATGTTGGATGACTGTTTCGGTTTGTCTGAGGAGACCACCACTGGTGTCCACCACTTGTACAAGATGCTTAAGGACAACAAGTTGAAGGTCCCAGCCATCAATGTCAACGACTCTGTCACTAAGTCCAAGTTCGACAACTTGTACGGTTGTAGAGAGTCTCTTGTCGACGGTATCAAGAGAGCCACCGACGTCATGATTGCCGGTAAGGTCGCTGTCGTCGCTGGTTTCGGTGATGTCGGTAAGGGTTGTGCTATGGCTTTGGCTTCTATGGGTGCTCGTGTCATTGTCACCGAGATTGACCCAATCAACGCTTTGCAAGCTGCTGTCTCTGGTTACCAAGTCGCTCCATTGGACGAGGTTGCCTCCATTGGTCAAATCTTTGTCACCACCACTGGTTGTCGTGACATCATCACCGGTGTCCACTTTGAGCAAATGCCAGAGGATGCTATCGTCTGTAACATTGGTCACTTTGACATTGAAATTGACGTCGCTTGGTTGAAGGCTAACGCTGAGAGCGTTGTCAACATCAAGCCTCAAGTCGACAGATTCTTGATGAAGAACGGCCGTCACATCATTTTGTTGGCTGAGGGTAGATTGGTCAACTTGGGTTGTGCCACTGGTCACTCTTCTTTCGTCATGTCCTGTTCTTTCTCTAACCAAGTCTTGGCTCAAATCGCTTTGTTCAACGCTGACAACACTGAGTTCAGATCTCAATTCCCTGAGTTCGGTAAGAACGGTAAGTTCGACATTGGCGTCCACTTGTTGCCAAAGATCTTGGACGAGACCGTCGCTAAGTGTCACTTGGACCACTTGGGTGCTAGATTGACCACCTTGACCGACAAGCAAGCCGAGTACTTGGGAATTCCAAAGGAGGGTCCATTCAAGGCTGAAATCTACAGATACTAAGCAGACTTCTTTTTTTGTAAAAAGAATAGCTCGGCTTGGAAACACTAGATCCTCGTTACTCTAGAGTAGCATTTTCTTCTATTTTCACTTTCTCTGCATCAACTGCATTAATGATTTTTTTTTATTTATGGGCTTTAACGATGGTTTTCAAGCGGGTTCACTATACATTAGGTTACACATCCATATCCTCAACGGAATGTACATACAAGGGTCCAAAACGGTACCCTGGTCAAAAAAAAAAAAAATTGTAAATTACTTTATGTATTTTGTGATTCTCATTATGATTTGGAAAATATGATTAAAGATTTATCTCTTATCAATTAAGTGCGCGTAGTAACAGCCAGCGCCAACATCAAGTTCCTTACTCTCATCATTGCGCAAGACCAAAATAAACCATTTCCAAAACAAATAATTTCGTTCTTAAAATAGCTACAAATTCTTACCCCATTCATTAAATTCTCGTGTCAACCCCCAATAAAATCACTACATTATTATTACCGCCTACGCTATCGTCTAAATCACGTGACTCGCTTTATCGCGTATTATCTATATATATGGGGTGTCCCCCACACCCCATAAATTAATATTAATTAACCACTATCACAATCTTAAACCACCAAGAGTTCATTAACAATCTTAGTCAAACCTCTACAATTGTCATAAATCTATTCGCTTGTTCTTTCCGTTAGAAGAAAATGATCAAGTCCTTGATTTCAGTAGCCCTCGTGGTTGCAGTTGGTAACGCTCTCTCTATTGCCGACTGGACCAAGGTCTTCTCTGCTCAAAAACAAATGATGTGGGTTGCAGGCGATCTGTGTCCTGTGGATTTACCATTGACATGTACTAACTCCACACCGGTAGAGAATTCGTGTTGTTTCGAGAGTCCTAGTGGAATGTTTGCCCAGACCCAATTTTGGGACTACAACCCAGCCGTAGGAGCCAGCGATAGATTCACCTTGCATGGGCTTTGGCCAGATAAGTGTGATGGTACGTACGAACAGTTCTGTGACAATTCTTTGAATATTCATAAAGGCGATTTAGAAAAAATCATCGTTGGTGAGTTCCATGACCAAGACTTGTTTGACCAGATCAAATCTAACTGGAACAATTTGGGAGGAGACGATGAGTCGCTCTGGGTTCATGAGTTCAATAAACATGGTACTTGTGTTCGCACTATTCGTCCGGAATGTTATGGCCCTGATGCAAAGAAAAATCAAAACATTTATGACTACTTTAACGCTACCGTTAGCATGTACAATAAGTACCCAACTTACGACTTCTTGAAGGCCAAGAACATCAATCCTTCGCTTAAAGACTCTTACACTTACGACCAAATCCATGAGGCACTCGTTGAAGGTTCTGGCATCGATAATGTCTTCTTTAAGTGCGATCGTAACAATGCTTTGCAAGAGGTGTATTACTACCATTACTTAAGAGGTCCACTTTCAGGGGGCGAATTTGTTCCTTTTGAACCTCATCTTACCTCCAGATGTCCTAAGGAAGGAATCCGTTTTTTCCCTAAGGGTAAAACTCCTCCTTCTCCTCTGCCTCCACATGATCCTTCTGGTAACAGTGGCTACTTGAGACTCAGCGGCCAATCTGGATGTCTTATCAGCAGCGGTTTTTACTATGAGAAGGGCACTTGCGCCAAGTTTAGAATTGTTGAATCTCAGTTTGGTGGTGTTAACATTCTCTCATCTAAAGGTGTTTGTGGTTTCGACGATGTTGGCGATTTCGTCTGCAATCGTCTGAATGCACCTTCTAGAT
The DNA here is from genome assembly GCA_030569455.1 of Australozyma saccharicola. NCBI lineage: Eukaryota > Fungi > Ascomycota > Pichiomycetes > Serinales > Metschnikowiaceae > Australozyma > Australozyma saccharicola. The sequence continues at coordinate 237,498 of JAJMKW010000014.1, forward strand.
TCCAATTTCAATACGATATAAACAATCACGAGATCCTGTTTTCGGGAAAGAGTGACTGGTGTTTCGACGAAGACAATTCCCACGGACCTGGTAGTTTTAAACAGACACCAGTGAAGCTCTCTGAAGGCGACTGCAAATCCTTTAAAATTAAGCTCTCATAATTAGACACATAAATTAACAATAAAAGTTTTTCTCTTGATTCTATCCATTGTATTTAGTTTATGCTGTACAAGAATAGACAAGACATTGACTGCTCTGAATCCATGCCCTGAGGAACTGAACTTCAACAGCCCAAACTCATTGAGTAGCTCATCTACAATAGTTCACCAACAAGAGATTGACAAATTTTTATACACGCTAATAAATAAAATGCATTCGTTTCAAACGTTAAACATGACCTAACTGCTGGCAGTGGCCTTCTTCATTTCTTCCAATAAGTACTCTGTAAGCTTCACTAATCCTGTTGCATTACACAAACGATACAATTTATTGACCTCGTACGAACCAGGAACAATCTTTCCCTCTTCATCCACTAGAACGTATCCAAAAATATCATCAACCTCAGGCGTACGTGCGTAGTTTGGAGTCTCTCTAAAGTCATAAATGGGCATGAAAGCATTGGCATTAGCGCCCGCTTCCATGATGAAAGAAAAATCTTTTTGAATTGAGTCCTTGATTTTATTGTTAAGCAAGTCAAGAAATTGCGGGTTGCTTTTAAACGTCTCGTGGTCTATTTCGCTACTTGGAGAGAAACCAATGGGTGTATCGTATGGATTCGAGGATAGATTGGCCGTGTACGTGTCGCCCACTTTGTGGATGAAAATTTGACCATTTCTTGGATATTTGGAAAACTGTCTGATAAATTGACGACAGGAGATGCGAGACAACATTTCTTGTTGAGTTTAAGATCCTAGTTTGCGGTGGGCCCCCACAACAATTTATATCATTGATCAAGTGGTGCATATACGCCTGTCGATGAGATGGAATCTGGGGAATAAAGGAACTGAAGGCAAGCTAGCAACAACGAATTTTTGGTTGCGATTCTCGTGTGTATAATCTCATCAATACTGTTTTTTGTTTTGAGTTCGCAGATCTTCAGTATTCTTAGGGTTCGAATACAATGATTAACGACATTTCTTTATCGTAGTATGTCCTTGATCAGTAAATCATTTAAGTTTTAATGTAATGGAAGACTCATTTTTTGTATTCAAAATCCAAACTGATGTCTCTCCGTTCTATTTATGCTGGTAAGAATGTTGTTTATCAGAAGGTGCGAGACAAGAATTTGCAGCCAGTCAGGCAAGCATTTGCAGCCATACAATATTGCTCATATTTATTTGTCAGAACACATTCATATTGTATTGATGAAAGTAAACTAACTTTCTATTTCTATTAGTTGTCTTGTTTCTCATGGAATTTCGGTCTATGTGGCTCTTCCGTTTTCACCAACCAATGCTACATCTGAAGCATCAGACTCCTCAGAGGACAGATATTCCTCACCATCTACTTCGTCTTCTTCAGATTCATCCTCATCCTCTTCTGAGGATTCTTCATCAAGCTCGGAGTCGTCTTCTGACTCGTCCTCTGACTCGTCCTCTGACTCTTCCAGTGATTCTTCCTCTGTAGCCTCTTCTTCTGACTCCTCGTTACCAAAGAACTCATCCAAACTCTGCAAGCGGTTGGTAGCTTGTGTTTTTATAGGTACGAATCCTTTACTGAAATTATCGCTAGAAATGTGCAGGGCGGAAGAATTGACCTTTTCTGGCAATGATTCGTTCTGAATCCCCTTATACCGAGATTCATGTTGTACGTGCTCCTTCCGAATCGACTTTGGAGGAAGAGTGGTGGGGTCAGCCCACTCAGGTGAATTAAGATATGATGCGAGGCCAGAGGACGTGAAGTTGTGGTAAGTGGCAAAAACGGGTGCTGGTTTGGGAACTTGTAAGAACAAAGTAGCCAATTGATGGTTCTTGACGTCTTTAAATAGCTGCTCGAGCATTCTTACACGGTCACGAGTTGTGAAAGATGCATCATAGCGAGATAAATGGACAATGTGATTGAACATCTTCCCAATAATAGAAGTTGGACTCTTTTCACCCTCGGTTCTAATTTCGTACGAATAAGTCTTGGCTGCAAGCATAAGAAGCTCGTATCGCACTTTCTCTGGCTGTTCTGCAAATGTTTTCAACGAGCGCCGTAATACGTCGGGCCCTATGGTGTTTTTTGTTGCCTCGGTAAACTCGCCTATAATCCATATGATACTTGATTTTGCTTCCGCATCAATTGGTTGCTCGGAAGTGCTTAAACCTAAACTTAGTTTATAAAGGGTCTTTATAAGTTGTGGCTCGCTTAAAGTAGAGCCTTGACTCTGTTGTAATAGAAATCTGACCACGGTAAGAAGTTCTGCCATGACTGGCGCCGATGACGCTTTGGCTGTTTGTGCGATACACCAGCGGAGAATCTTATCAGTCCACTCAGTTGAAATTTGAGAGCATCGCCCAATAGCTTTTACAGCCTCGCGTGCGATTTCACGTCTCTGATTGAGAGCGTTATACTTCAATTCCAGCATGATACTCTTGCCATTATCTTCTGAAAAGAGACTCAGCAAAATAAACAACTTACATTCTGCTATTGAGAACGTATCGTTACCGTAAAGAAAGAAACTGTGAGCTAGTCCGCGAAACAATTCGGGCGCTGTCAGGGCCAAAACAGTAAGACACTGTAATGAGTATAAACGAGTAAGAGGGTCCGTCGACAGAAACGCCATTCTCATTAATGCTTTGTGGAAGCCGAAAGATGATATATGCTGGGCGGTTCCTAGCAGAAGCAACGCTCTAAATGCAGAGAGAATGACTTGGGGAGAGTCGCTGTATCCGACTAACTCCAATGAGTTTATGAATAAGGCAAGATCTGAATCATAATCTGTGGTATACTCTTTCGGGAAGCTCGAAAATTCAGCAGGAAGATCTTCCTTTGTGCCATCAGGGAGAATAAGTTTTGGCTTAGGCAAGAACGTGCGAGAATATTCCACCAACAAGTCAATCATCATAGATTTACTCCAAAAATCGAGATCATTCATCATCTTGGCGTACATTCTAAAATTAGAATGTATTGGTTGCCATACTTTTGTGCCAGAGACTTGTAATAGGAGAGGCTTTAGCTGGATGAAGACTTTCACAGCGGCACCAACAACTTGAGGAGAGCTATCGCCAAGAAGAGCTCCTAAATCCTTAGTCAATTGCTTTTTATTAATTCCGTCAATCTCATATGCTTTACCAATTGCCAATGCAGTTGCAGCACGCACAATCGGCAGTGGATCCATCACTGTACGCTTAATACATAATATAAGTAGAGACGCTATCTCGGGGATTTGGATACCACCTAATGTACGGATACTAGTTGCTCTATTTTTCGGGCTCTTATCTCCGAGCGATTTCTGAATGGAATTGATTGATAATAACGCAGTGTCCGGTTCTCGATCGGCGTATTTCTGGATGTATACCATGACAAGTGCTCTAACTCTGGAATTTTGCGACGTTACATTCTTCACAACATCAGCAAAGTATGGAATCCCGTCTTCTCCACGCGAAACAAGTGCTATGACACATTTCATGCCGCTTAAGATGTCTCTTTCTGATCGCGAGTTGAGGAGCTTGCTGATTTCCTGAGGTCTCTTTGCACTTGGGGTCTCTGTAAGACGCGTGGACGCAGAAACTGCAGCTTCAATGGTAAGGTCACGAGCAGACTCCAACATGGAGGAGAACCGCGCGAAATGGTCGGCCATCGCAAGTGTTATGTATTTCGTTAATCGAAAATTAGTTTCTGAAGGACAGATTGAGAGAGACTACCTCAGTATTAGTGTCACGTGACACGGCTGCAAATACCCGATTTCTACAATTCAAACTCAAGGATAATTGAAGAGAACAATTTAACCAGGGATGCCGTAATTTTTTTATGGATAAATACAAATGGAAACTCATGGCAAATTGAATATAAATATTGTTAAGGTCTATTTAGGCTCTTCAGCTTCGTCGCCCTTTAGCCTTTTGGCAGCCACTTTCATGCGCTTGCCTAATCCAACATCTTTTTTATATGAAATATATTCTTGTGGAAAAAACTCTCCGATGGTAGACTGCTTTCCTTCTTGTCTTTGTCTATTCATGTTTTGAATCAACGGGACCATTACTTCATCGACCCTCTCTTGAGTCCAACGAACGTTGTACATGAGAAAGCTTCGAATTTGGTCTAATCTGGGTATACCCCATTTAAACAGACTGTCGTCTTTATCAACCTCAGCATGCGTATAAGCATTTGCTACCACTGAATCCGGAAATGAGTCCGGAAGAAACAACTTTCCGTTCTTAATACGCGTCAAAAGTGTTTTTTCAAGCTTGGAGCTTTGTTTATTTGGTTTGACTGTCGATTTTGTATGTTTGTCAAACCATTTTTTGAAATTCACAAGACTGCCAAATTCAGCTAAAATCTCCATAGCCAAAACGGGACCAATTCCTTTAATCCCTTCAGTATAATCACTTCCTAAAAGAAGTGCTAGCTCAATCAATTTTTCTCGGTTGAGGCCAACCTTATTTTCTATATCCTCCGCTATGTAGCACTCCACATATTGCTTTTGGTTGAACATGTTTTTGTATATCCGACTTCCTCCAAACAAGAAGCAATCACTATCGTCGGTGATAATTCCATCCACCATTCCCATAGAATAGAGCTCCGCACATTGAGCCTCAGCTTCCATAGGCGCTGTTATAAAAGGTATACCAAACCGTTTGAGCAACTCTTGAACATCATTTATCATGGTCTCTGTAACTTCCTCGGCGTCTCTCTTTGCCTTCAGTAACTGCTCTTGCAAAAGTTGCTCCTCAGTAACACTGGTTCCTATAGGGATAGTAGCTGTACGAAGGCTCGAGGTGAAGTTGGCGTGTTCCTGCTCCTCCTCATCCATGAGCTGAAAGAGCAGCTCCTCTTCCTCTTCATCTATGTCGTAGTCTACCACAGCCTTTCTAGAAGGATATTGTTTTTCTTTGTGAGACTCTTCTACTTGCAACTTTTTTTCTTGCTGTTCCGTTTCTTGTCGTTCCGGTAATTTGTTGTCAATGGTGTTAGGGAGAGTCTCGGCTCTAGAAGCGGAGGCATTATTAGTTTTTGTTGCCGTATTCTTTGAAATATTAAATAAAGAGCCGCTAGAAGACAGCAAACTCTTCTTTCTTCTGCTTTTTTTCTGAACCTCCAGTGTATCTTGGACCTGAGGATGAACATCATCAAAGTTCTTTCGCTCCGTTTGATATGAAGCATCATATTCTGTTTCAAATCTGTGAGGCTTCTCTATACCTACTTCAGTTGCAACAGTTTCTTCTATAGGTGTTTGAGGGGGCTGTTTTTCCCTTAACACCTCCACATCGTCTTCATCCGGTGCTAGCTGAATTTCTTCCATTATTTCCAAATCTGATGCTTCCAGTTCAGCCTGGGACTCTTCTTTCCGTTTTTGAAGAAGCTCTTTTGCATCTGACCAGTCAATAATCCCCATTTCTTCCTCTTCGTTCAATGGTTTATTAGAGACATCTTTGTCTGCTATAAAGCCCACACCTTGGTATGGATTGGAAAAATCGGTCTTCTCTTCGAACCAAGTTGGAATTTTGCTCACTTGTTTCGGCAGTGTCTGGGCTTCTGTGGGCTCTTTGGCTGCTTCATCCTCCTTGACTTCAACGATATCCTCAAACTCTAACTCTTTATGAGCATCAAGCTCTAACTTTTTGGGCATTTCCTTTTCCAGAGAAAACAAAAGCGACTCACCTAGATTAAAACCCGAGTTATTCGTTGCTTCTAGAAAATTTCCAACTGTCTCTTCTTCTTGTCTCCTGATCTTAGCGTAATCTTCCTTTGATGCTTCGATTGCGTTTTTTAACTCTATTGGATCATAATCAGCCAATTTCTCAACAGATATAATTTTAGGGGGTGATTCATAATCAGCCTTGAACTGGTCGTAAATTGATTGCACGACAGCGAGCTCCTGACCTTCGTCTTTGTCGCTGCCTAAAGAAACATCCTCCAAAAGATCATCATCGCTATCAGAAGCAACTGAAGAATCAGCTTTCTTTACGGCGGCTGATTTAACAGGGGATGAGTGGATATCCTCGCTATCTAGTTCGATGGGTTTATCTTCTTCGTCCCCTCCTAAGCTTAAAGTCCAACCATCATCATTTTTTACTAAAACATACAGCTTATCTTTATCGCCTGCAAGCCGTTTCATCTTATCTGTCTCCTCTCCCATTCCACTGACATTCATTAATTTTTGAGTGTAATAGTTTCGTTTCTGGACTTGTTGGATCTGAAACTTGGAAAAATCTTGGCTGTTTGGAAACAACTCTTCTAGTTGATCTTTGGTGTATCCTAATCTCAATCTGGATCGGAGTCGAAGGTGAGATAAGATCATGTATTGTGTAGCCAAAGGAAGATCTAAAAACTGTTTGGAGGAAGGATCTACAGAATCTATTCTGATCCCATCGACTACATCCCAATTATTTTCCTCGTCGTAAGCATCGTATTCCTCCTTTGGCATAAGTCTCTCATCGCCTTTTCGGATCTTGAAACTCTTCAAGTCTGGGAGGTCGTACTCATCCTTCTTCCTAAATGGCCGCTGGGGTGACTTATCAGGAACGACCACCACTTGGTTTGCCCCATTTGAAGTTTGGCCATGTTGAAGTGGCATGTCAGATAAATATGTAAATTCTTGTTGCCCGTCACTTTTGGCGAGGTTCTCTTTTGGGGGTTCGATGTTCTGTTTACGTGTCTTTGGAGCAGACAAGGCATGCTTCTGAAGCCTCATAGCCAAAAGCTTTTGTGCAGCCGTGGTCATATTATCACGATTACCTTCACGTTTTACTCGACGATTCTGAATAACTTGCCTCTTTAAGGCAGGTGCACCTCCGTCAAAAACGAAAAGAGGTAGTATTCCAAAGTACAATAGTTTACAGATACGGCGAAAGAATCCAACTATGTGGCTCAGGTTCATTGCATTTCCCTCCTTGTCTCGAACTGCTTTTAGAAACTGGTAGATCCATATAGATGCATCCACAGCAAGCTTCTTTCGAGACAATGCCTCGAGTTTGACGGGTCTAGCAGCTGGGCCAACAATTTCCCAAAGCGATTTAACTCCCATCTTATTATCGATTTGAAATTCGTTTTGTTATGGGACCCGTATATGGTATATTCTAGAGTTGCTGGTTAGTAAGGTGGCAAGTAAAAAATAGGCCCATTTCTACGCGCACAAGCGGATCAAGGAGAAGTTGAAAAGTTTTATGTGATAATTGTATGCAATTGAGACCCCTGATGTTATCAACGGTTAGTTTATATGGCTGTGGATGATTATGTCTTATCAGTAGTTGGTTGATAATTTGGACTGTGGGGTGACTAGATGCCCCTGATGATCCCAAATATCAAAATCGAATTGACAGAGCAAATTCTTCTGGACAAATAGAGCCGAAATGATCAGAATTTTTGTTCTTTTGCTTTCATTTTCGAGTCTTGGATACTCGAAAGTATACTACTTTGCTTATTCAATCTGATGTACCTCATTGTAGAAATAGATCCATAGAGCCAGTCACAAAAGTATCTTATTTTGAAATTCCTCTATCTTAATTTTCTCGGCGCTTCCAAATTTTTGTTTTTTCTTCGATTTGTTACTCGAATACATTGTATCGTCGCTACGCACGTAAATTTTTCCTTTTCAACCATATCTTCTTCTTCTAATGAATACAGTAATCAGCGCCGATGTCGAAATAAATTACCCTATGAGTCCAGATACTCGTAAATTCTTTTTCAAGAAAAAATATGGAATAGACGTAGAAAATGAGCTTGAGACCCACTATTTCACTAGACCAGGTGAGCTTAAACCAACTTCACCTAAAGAACAGCCTCGTGAGACATTAGGTAGTCATTTCAGGCCAAGGGAAGCAAAAAACATGCCATATAATGAAAAGGTCTGTAAGTGGCTATCTAATTTGCCCTGGGTGCAGATATCGGAAGAGATTTGGGTCCCAGAGTGCTTTCCTGGCACCAATGACACTGATATGTGTTCTGACCAGATCCTGAGTCCGTCAGACAACCAGTGTAAATGTGAAAGGCAAGCACATGTAATTACTAGAGCTTTTGTCAATTCTTATATTAATAATGGAGAGATACCAGCGCGTCCGATGACGTTTGGGTATGTGGAGGGCCCTCAGGAAACCGAGTGGAATCTCGAGCATGATAGAAGTTTTTAAAGGCGGTCCCCTTAAATAGCAATCTTATCGCTCATTCTTTATGTCTGGTAAAATTTTTATTATGAATCGTAGTATTCTTATATTGTTAGCTCAAAGCCATACATCTAACTCCTGAATCTTATACTTATCAGATGAAGGACCAGGAACAGTATCAAGTCTCGGATAGCATGGGACAAGACTGTCGCATCCCTGAACGTATGCTGAATTATATACTTTCCAGTACGGCGTCCTCACTTTTCTGGCAGCTTGGAATAATCCCGTCCAGACGTAGTTCATGAACACACCAGGACCCAAAACAATACGCAAAGAGTCCAAACATTCAATGATACGGATAATTACGTGTGGCGATGTTTCAAAAATATTCGGGAGTACCAAGTTTAGGAAATGGATGAAAACATCGTGATAATCATCATGTGCTTGACCATAACAGTTCAAGGCCAAGTTGCGTACTACAGTGGCTGCAATTTGTCTATGAACCTGGTCCCTGTCGGTTAGAGCATCTTCCAATAATGGTGCAATTGCAAACAAGTAGTCTTTCGAGGTCGCGCCATCAAGATACTCGAAGAGGAAGCTCATAGCCTTCAAAACACCGTTTTGAACATTCTTGTCGGGGTATCTATACTCATTCATGAGTGCGGGCAAAACTGTGAAAGGCGAGCAAGTATCGGCAACAATTCCGATTGCCACGGCAGTGCACACACGAAGTTGACGTTCTTGCATCTGAAGGTTATTCAAGAGCATGAGAAGCACGTCTTGAGGACCAATTGTACGTGCAATATCTCCAAAAGTTGCATTGGCAGCAACCCTAATCCTTCTTCTTTGTGATTTAAGCATGTCGAGAAGGTCAAAGCAAACTCTCATCCACTCTTTGGCATTAATTGTCTCAGCATTCCTTTTGGCAATGAGACCCACAAGCTTTATGCATTGTTCCTGAACCTTCTCCTGTCTATTCTTAAGAATAGGTGTAAGGGTTGGGAGCAAGATGTTAACGGATGGATTCTCAAGGCTTAAGAAGACATCGCGATCCAATGCATTGAGACATCCATATAATGCCCCAATTATAGATCCCAACACTTCGGGGTAGACCTCTCCCAACAGCTCATACAAAAACAATATAAGTTTGCGCATCAAGCTGTCGTCATCTCTCGAGCACAAGTGGATGGTATCGGCTATAGTGGCTATCAAGTCCGCTGCCTGTTGCCGAACCTCGGCTTCGCTGCTTTTAATTCTATAAAGCATAGTACTCAAAATCAGTGTTATATGGGGCTTTAGTCTGATTCCTAAAACCTTGCAAACAGTTCCAAAGGCCATGAGATACACAGGGTGTGGCTGCTTTTGCTCTTGAAATGCGAAAAGAACAGAGTCTACGAGACGGGTCTCCAACTCAGCATTGATTTCCATGATTGACTCGGGCAATAAATTGAGGATTTTATTTATGGCGTCGCAAGCCATTTTACGTAAGCCCTCATTGGGATCTTTGGCAAAAGGAGTGAGCTTGTCGAAGAAAGCTGGTACATCGAGCTTTTGCGCCATTTGTGCCGAGGTGTCGACGACCAAACGAGATATTTGTGAAGAATCTAGAGCGATACGTCTCGTCCAAAAGTTTTGGAAGAATACGGGGAATATTTGGCGCTTATAATTAGGAAACAAAGTCTTTGAGAGTGGCATCGTTCCCAAGACCCTTAAAATCGATTTTTTCATGTCATCATCAGGACTTGAGAATTCCCTTGTCATTACCTGCATCAATTCTCGAGAATAATAATTCGAATATTCGATATATTCTGGGTTATGAGCCATAAGGGGAATAATTGATCCCAAGCATCGAAGAAATGCAGCTAAGCTTCTACCTCTATGATTTTTTAATCCATACCACACAGGTTCCAAGATTTTTTCAAATGCCTCTGCTCCATAAGGCTGAACACTTTCTCCTAGTAAGGCAATTGTATTTGCTGTCACTGTTCTGACTTGAACAAGTTCGTCAGAAAGGCCGGGTTGGAGCACCTCAAGGATCTGAGATAGAAACGGCAAAATCAGCACACCATTTCCACCTCCCAAAAGAATACATATGTGATGAACTATTCTTATGCCTGTGTGTCTAGCCTGCCAGCTTTTTTTGGAACGAATAACGGCCTTTACGAAAGGCAAAACTTTCACCAAGCCAATAGCAGAAGCTACAATAGCAAATACACGTGCTGTGAGATTCCTAACATATTCATCAGCATGATCTAGGTCAGGTCGGAGACTCGACACCATATTGGCAAAGCCTGCTATTCTGGATATATTGGATATGACATCTTTTGTTTGCAACCGAATCGTTATGTCCTCGTCTATTAATGCGGGAGCAAGCGCAGTTATAATTTGATGTGTGAATGGCTTTATAGTATCTTGTAATTGATACACTAGTCTCCCTAGAAGCTTTGTCACAATGTATCTGTCAGCCAAATCTAAACTGGGCTCAAGCATAAGCGGTAGTATCACTGCAAAAAGGGTGTTTGCACCAAGATCTTTGGAGTTAGAGTTTATGGTTCTCATTGCCTTTTTACGAATTGCTGGTGTACCATTTTTGATTTTAAACACTAATTCCATGGCCCTATACTTCTTCCGATCCTCTTGGTCTTCAATTTCATCAAGGGTTACATTCACGAGTGAAGAAAAATACTTGATGTCTTCCTTTCTCATAAGTATACCTTCGTATTCCGGGAGGGCGTCGTTTACCGTTTGCGCTGTACTTACTTTCAGAGGAACTACGTAGAAACTTTCCTCTTTCTCATCTGTATTTATAAATTCTTTAGGAACTGGGGCTTTTACAAAGCCAGCGGGAAGTAAGCGCTCCAAGACTTGGTCTGTGAGCTGAACTCCACCGTATGAAGGAAGAATCAGTTTGATAATAGGTCCAGATGTGGGTTCCAAGAGGGCCTTATTCCCGCCATCTTTTCGACTTTTCTCCTGATTTCCATTTATATCATTTGAATCATTTTTATTAGCCTCTTCGTTCTTCTCAATGGCCAAGATCTCAGCTTTCTTTTCGACTCCTGACGAGACCAGCTCTTTGTGAGATGAAGCCACAAACTTCACCTGTTTAGGTTCTTCCTTTCTTCTTTTCGGTTCTGGTTCAAGTTTAGAGTCTTCGACTTGTTTCTGAGCAGTTTCTTTTTGATCACGAGCGCGAGCCACATTAGCCATACGCTCCTTGTAAGACAAGATCAGGTCTACATTGATGACTCTATTGTACTTCTGGTCCTTGTAGTCATTCTTGGAGGCTACTTGTGACTGTGATGAAACTTCTTCTTCTTTCTCTGGTTCTAGAAATTGCAGAGGCGCGGTGTACGAACCGACAAGTGATCGCTTGGACATGAGCTATATGATGATAGTCTGGGGTATAGTGAAGAGTGAGGATGTGGAAAGCAAGATTTTAAGAACGATTTTCAATGTTCTGATTATGAATTAAAGTGTTAAGAATGGTATAGATAGAATGCCAGTGGCAAGGTTGAATGAGTGTTAAGCGTTGATTTGTAGTGTTCTTAGTATTGTTTCAATGCCGATGATCATCGAGACAGATGGCGGGGCAATTCTTGTGATTTAATGAATACGAAAATGAAAAAACTGAAAATTACTTGCTATTGACATAAATTAGTTTTAAATTTCACAGAAAGAGGGCCTCTTTTAAAATTGCAAGATGCTTTAGACTTCTTGGCTTATCTATGGGCCACAATAGTGTGAAGATTCCTTACAACAAAACCTATTTCTTGAGGATCAAAAATTAGAAAAGCGATTCCAAATGCTTTCCATATCGAAAATCAATCACAATTCTATTTTTTCTTTTCCCTTCCTAAATGCTTGGTGATTAGTGCCCATCTTTCTCCATGTTTGCAGCCAGATGGATCTCATCAACCTTAACTCTTCTTAAACATGCTGGCTCAAGCATCGCTCGTACTCCTACAGCGACACTTCGCTTCGAAAGAAAATTCTCCGTTCACGTTGATCTTCGACTCCTTGGGTCAATCTGCATACTACCTCCTTCAAGAGTTTGTTCATCATTCTCCTGGCCCAGTTGTCTACCTATCATACGAAACCACTGTTGCACCAGAATATGCAACTGCATTTTTAAACTGTTCCAAGTCGTCGCCGCAGGAGATTGAAAAGTTCGTTGAACCCTTTGCTTCCTCTGCTTCTCCTGCGAAGAAAGCCTTGGTTCTTATAGACTCTCTAAATTACGTTCCCGCAGACACCATCACTCAGCTAGTATCTAGCTTAGTTCTGCCAAAAGCCACAGTAATTGGTTGCTACCATACCAATGTACCCGAACCATTTAGTGCTGGATACCCTTCCGCCAGTGTTGTTTTGCGTTATATTGCTCAGGCCATTTTTGAGGTTAGCCCTGAAACCATTGGGGATGAGGAAGAGTATCAACAGCAATTAAACCTGTTGCTGTTTGTACCTGCCAGAGGACTCAATCTGCACAGATTTAAATTGCATTTGGAAAATAGGAGGAAACTGGGCAAATCCTTGCTGTACGACTTTGTCGTAGACTCAAAGACTCATGTCTATGAACAGTATGTTGCTAATGAAACGGGGGACGATACAAACGAGGAAGACATGCTTAAAGAGCTTACTACTTTCAATTTATCTACAAATGCAAAACAACGGTTTGCACGTGAAAAGGTTGATTTGCCATTCATGGAGGCCCAAACTGAAATGGGAAAGATGGGTGGTGCAATTGTGTATGAATTCGAGAAAGATGACGACTACGACGAGGAAGACCCTTATGAAGACCCTTTTTAATAACTTTAATAAAAAATTAGCGCTAGCTTCAGATCATCTTTAAGAAAAAAGTAAGCCCGATGCGGGGCTCGAACCCGCAACCTTTTGATTGACCTTATGATGTTTAAGAGTCAAATGCTCTACCGATTGAGCTAACCAGGCTTTCGATGTCAGTAAATATTACTACAATAATATATTCTATAAACTTTATGTTATCATCTGCTCAAATGAAATATCACCTTTTACTGCTTTTATTGCTACATTTTAAAGATTTTCTGTTAATCTAACTTATCTTTATATGAGATACTATATGCGGGCATGTCCAATTCTTACAACGATCAAGCCTTCCTTTTTAACAAACTAACCTTTGCAGCAATGCGTGCCTTGATTTGCGAAATTTTGGAGTTTTTCGACACCTCTTCGAATTCTTCCTCGGTCACAACCTTTTTTGTCAACAAATTGAAGATGGTGCCAAAAGCAAGCGCCATGACTGTACATGTAAGAATAATCACATTGTAAGGCATGGAGAAATCTGGAGTAGGAAGAGTGAGCAAAAGGGTTGTGGTTCTCATCTGGTAAGTTGTCAGATTATCGACGGCCAAAACCTTGACTATAGCAGGAGCAATAGCAAAGCCGTGGTTGGCATCGGGAGGATACTCGGCATACAACAACAAAGATTTATCAAATTGGAATGAAAATGTGATGTCACTTGCAGGAGGAATTACGATTTCAAATTCCAAATGTCCAGGACGCGTTCTGTCGATCGCGGGCTTATAGAACTGGGAAACGATTTGACCTTCACCTGATTTATTCAATGTGTACAAGTATGCTCTCATGAACCACGGCAAAGTCTCGAAGTAATTGACCCTAACAGTCTCTTCTGTGGAAGGATTTCTTATGTTCACTCTCAAGCCACCCTTGTCTTGAGAATATCCGGTTAAGGACCGCGAGACCAAGATAGGAGGCTTCTCAACAGCCAAGACTTTACGTGAATCGGTTGTCTCAAGACGAATATTATACTCTTTTGTGCCCAGAAGTCTATGGACGGGTGGCGCGTCAAGAATGGTTACATTTTCATCTTCTTCAGTCTCAATTTTCGCACTCCAGGAGGAGCCATCGAGGTCAAACTGCAAGAGAGAGGCGCTATTATTGTCTTGGAAACAAGATCCCTTGATTTTTCTACCGAAGATCTTCATGAAATCCCACTGGAACACTATCTCATCAGTTAATGGGAAACAAGTCCATTCGTCGTACTTCTTTTCCAAGTCGCATCGAAGTTGGTCACCACGAGTTGGCTTCAAAATATTTCCCAGGTGGAATCTACGCAACAGGCGAGTGATATCGATGATATGGTCAATATTTTGATTAAGTTTCAATTTACACTTGGAGCCCTCGCAGTCTGTAACCAAATCAATGCTCATGGAGTGCCACAATGAATCGTAGAGCTTGTGACCGTCTAATAATGATGACAAGCCAGCTTTACCTCTTGTTGGGAGTAACTTGAGGAAAGGAGTTAAATTCTCTGTGCAGATGGGCTCTTCAGGGAGTGCAGCACGCATCAAGAACAAAGAATTACTGGAGTTTGTTACGAAGTCTGTGCCGATATCGCCAATATCATGGCGAGGAAATGTGGTCAAGGAGTCGTCCACGAAGTTTAACAGCGCACAGAAGAAGCCTGAAAGGGATTGGGCCAATTTAAGCCAATTGGTGCGTGCCTCTTCCAAAGTGCCAGCTTCAATGACAGCCGAAAGCTCGACACCGGTCCCACCAGAATGCTTACCATCATGGGGTAGTTTACCCCAGCCCTCTATATCCCACCATCCTTGTGTAAATCGTAAGTGTAACTGACGGGTATTTGTGGAGGCCAAAATAAGTTCTATGGATTTTGGAAATGTCAGGTAATGGCTTACAATAGAATTATCCTCTTCTTCGTTCTCAATTGGGCTAGAGTAGGTAAGTGGAAACTCAGGCAGTGAAGAGTCGAAAGAGAACGAGGCGAGAACCTTATTTCGTGGTAATGGTTTAATAGTTAGTTTCTCAAAGAAATTTCCCAGGGCCGTGATCACCGGGAGCACGGCTAGGAGGGGAATCAAACGCATCTTTGAAGAAGTATGTTGGTAATAGGTGATTGAGTGGTAATTAATCGAGAGTGAACGCGACTTGAGAAACAAAACCGAGAGTAACGAGTTAATTATTTTGATTCAATTGTGAAAAAGTAGAAATTATTTTGTTTGGGAATTTCAAAGTCAAAGTTTTTATAAGGTTTTTTTTTACGTGGTTGGAGTTATTTGGGTTGTGTTTGCATTGTTTAAACTAGAGTTGTGACTATGAGATTTTTTTGGGATGAAATAAATTGTTTCCAATTCAACTAAATTTTTGTTTTGTTTCCAATTAGAAATTTTGATTCGATTATACTGACTGTATTAACATATATGGGTGCTGTCATTGAGTTTCTAGTTGTGTAACGGTTTACCACTAAATCATAAAATATTCAATTAACAAAGAAAAAATGACAAAAGTTAAGAAGGAAATCAAAATTTAATGAGTTTATAGAGAAAATTTAAGAGTCAAGAATAAGAGCAAAAAGGGCTTTTCAAGTAAACTTTAGCCTTTTCATTGCAGTAAGTCTTCTATGTGTTACATTGAAGTATAAGCTCTGCGGAAGAAAGAAATACATTCTTCATACTACGACAAACTGAAAATTCAGAATCGAGTTTTCTGTGATTAAAATGGTCTTTTTTGAGTATCTTTTCAGAGCTTCCGTACCTTATCGAATCACCCTGCTACTTTGCAACATTGGGAAGGCAAGAAAACTCAAACCTAAAGAAATTTAAACAAACTCGGCAAATGAATATCAAATTGATATTATTTAAAGTAAAAAATAGATTTCAAGCGTTTTTTTACAGAGTTTCCACTCCATATCGATTTCACCGGTTGTGCAGGTCCTTTATTTACCTAACATCAACAAATACAAAAGCACTACTACTCCCAAAACAGTCCATAAATCGATATAGAATTATATCAAGTGAGGGTATAACTTGTAATATACGGTGAATTTCGCAAAATAAGTAAAGAAATCCTTACTTGCCCTCTGCTCATATCACCTCATCAGAGGTCTTCATCAACAAGAATACACACACTTACATCCTTTTAAAACTCCTTTACGTCCAACAAAAATTTCAATATGGATGGAAAGATACTAGAACAGTATAAAGAAAATATAAAGCCTCTTCCGAACGGTAGGCCAGCTCTGAAGCTCGGATTAGTTCTAAAAGAAGCTCCCAGTAAAACACTACTAGCTAAAGAACGAGAGGAGCTTGAAATCAGAATTGCTGCAGATGACTCGGATGACCCGCTTCAAGACTACATTGACTATATCTCTTGGATCCAGACCCACTATCCACAAGGAAATAGTGGTGAAAGTGGCCTTCTACGTATCCTTGAAAGATGTACACTGTGTTTTAGAGACAATGCCCAATACAAAAACGACGCAAGGTATTTGAAAGTTTGGCTCAATTATGCAGGGTTTTCTGACCTGCCAAAGGATATTTTTGTATACCTAGCGAAGAAAGATATAGGTCTGCAACTTGCATTATACTACGAAGAGTTCGCTGGCTACCTAGAATACAAATCTCAATTGGCAGAGGCAAAGGAGGTATACGAAGTAGGAATAGAGCGTGAGGCTAGGCCGTTGCCAAGACTCTTAAGATCTTTTCAGCATTTTAGCAGCAGAACTGCGCTGAAGCTTAACGCTAATGATACTAATGATACTAATGATACTAACCGAGCACTCGTGCTTCGACAACCTTCTGCTTCATCTATAGCTCTGACAGTTAGTACGAAGAGACAGAAGCTTCTGATTCACACTGACGAAAGACCGATGGCTTTCAAGGAGATTGTTTTCAATCAAGCCAATAGTCCAGACTTAGCTCTGATTTCAAGGAGTGGACGTGAAAACTCTGTGCCCATTACGCCCTGGGATGGTGCCATTTTGGAGCAAAAGGAAAGGCCTGAACTGGTACGCCCTCCTAAATTTGAAGTGTTTAGAGATGCGTGTACAAACGAGGGGCAGCCTAGCAGTGCGTTTGAACTTACAAAGGAAAATGGTGAGATTTTCACGATTGTTAAACAGACCGGCAAACCAACCGAAAGGCTTTGCATTAACTTGAATCTATTTTACCCCCAACTGGGGGAGGAGTTTTGTTTAAGCGAGCTATTCGCTAAAGCAGCGCAATCAAAGCGGCCACTGGCTCACAAAAATCAAAAGCAGAAAGCTGATAAGTCATGTACAAAGAAGGAAAGCGGATTGGTCTCATCTACGCAGCAAGACCATTATGTTGAACAGAACCATACTTTCACTATTCCTCTACGAGATGAAGACACCACTAAGAGGCCTAGTTCTCCTACAATTACTATGATGTCGCGGATGGCAACAAACGATGTTCTCAAAATGTTCAATGATGCGGCTCACAACACTCAGCTGGAAGATGAACTGTTTAAGACTTTTGAAGAGACCACTGACTACGAAGGCTTTGTGACTGACACTATAGATCTGCGTCGGAAGAACAACGCTAGAAAAGACAGTTTTGTTTCAGAAGGGCCAAGCTCACCGTTTCTAGAGAGGCCCGAATAGCTAATATCTCGGGTTCAGAAACAATGATTTAGATTCATTATTCAGGTACATAACTGCGTTACTGTATAAATATTATGTATAATTACCCAATAGCAAAGGACTACTGTGCTGGTGGAAACTTTTTTGTAATTAATTCTGCATCCATAGAACAAAAACCAAAAGAATGGCAAAGCTTTATACTAATACTTTTCAAAATTTGCTTCCTTTTTCGTCCTTACAAGATACCTCATCCCGGACTCAAGACTGCATATAGATCACTGATGGTTTAGATAAAGTACTTGCATGCATATGCCGAGATCGGACAAGCAAAATTGATCTTGTCGTTGATAGAAAAATGCTAGATTTCTACTACCCTCTTTTTCCATCGCTGTAATTCAAACTCTAATTGACTGCTAAATGACTTCTCTGACCGCAATTGTGAGATCCGCTATTCCCATCACCACCAACATCGTCATAGTTGGAGGTGCATACGCCGGGCTCTCAGCACTAGTGGCATTGAAAAATCATCTTTATAACCGTAATTTGACCTCAAAAGTATCGGTTACTCTTGTAGAACCTAAAGCTGGTCTATTTAATATTCTTGGGATACCCAAATGCATTGTTGACCCTGAATTTGCTAAGACACAATATGTCCCACTTCAAGAACTCAAGGATATCATGTTCCATAAGTTGATCTCAGACGACGATGTCGTTTGTGACTCTCTCGGAAATTGTCTACTGGATGACGAGCTGCATCCCTCTTTTACATATATTCAGGGCTCAGTCGAGGAGTTAGCCTCTAAAAAGGCAGTATACACATTAAACAACAGTCCAGATAAAAGGGCCACTATTAATTTTGACTACGCTATTATTGCCACAGGAAGAAATCGAAAATGGCCAACATCCCCTCTTGCCTACAATTTCAATAGTTATCTCAACGAGATGGAGGAGTTTAACAAAAATGTATCCAATTGTAAACGCGTTGGCGTGATCGGTGCTGGAGCAGTCGGCATAGAAATCGCCGGCGACCTAAAAAATAAATACAAAGACATGGAAGTGTATCTCATTCACCCACACGCCAAGTTCCCTCCCGAGCCTCTTTCAGAAGAATTCCAAGATGCATGTAGAAAGTCACTTGAAGCTAGCGGCGTGCATATTTTAACTAATCATCGGGTCAAATTAGAAACTGAAGACAAGAAACTCATTTTCACGAATGGAGAGGAGCTACAAACCGACTTCAATTACTGGTGTAATTCGTTCAAGAACAACACAGAGTTACTTACGGAAGATCTAAAAAAGTGCGTTTCTGAAAGGAACAATATACACGTCAATGAATACTTACAATTCAAATTACCTGACGAAGAAGAGTGTGTTGGAAACTTGTTTGCGATCGGTGACCTTGTTGAGTTCCCGATCATCAAGTCAGCAGGGTGGGCGCTTTACATGGGCCGCCAGGTTGCTAACAATATCATTTCGTTGATAGCGGATGGAAAATTGGTTGAAAAATTTCCCGACATCACACAAATGCCAAAGGGTATGGTACTTATTGCTGGAAACGAGGAATTGATATCGCTGCTTGACGGAATTGTCGAGGTCAACAATGAAAACTACGTTGAAGAATATAAAGACTACTGTTTGGGTAAGATTCGTGCCACATTAGGAGCATGATATAGTTGTATGAAGAACAGTACAAAAAAGTTGCATTTAGTTATAACATAAAAGTTATATGAAGCTAGAGTAAGTCTAGACCCAAGGGTCATGCCTCCGAATGAACTGAACACCAAACGGAGAAAAAGATTTATTGAAGAGACAGAAAATAATTTATAGAATTGATTTTGATAATTTGACACTTTGTTTGGCCAAAATAGGTATATACATGTAATCACTCCAGTAGGAAACGCAGGTATCGTATCGGGACCTGGCGCTTGACGTGCTTCGACATACTTTGAAACCGACAAAAATTCGAACAAACAAACTACCATTCAAAATTTCAAAACACGAAAAGATTATCCACACAGAAAAAATTAAACAAAAATTCATAAAATTGTGTCGCTTATATTACCTATGAAGACCTTTCAACCATGCTTGTGTGCAGTACTGAAAATAACCTGTCATCCTGCAGACTCACAGCCTCCTTCAGGCAGAATAATTATAGGTCTCCTAGGAAAGAAACAAAGCAGCCTCATATTGAGTAGATCGCTGCGGAAAAGACCCAAATCGCTTCTGGAAGCATAAAAACTTCGATCAGATCGGAGATAAGTGAGCGTTCAGTCCTGGTTCAGCTTCTCTAGCTTCGTGTGTTCTCACTTATCGTAGACTTCCAATTGGACCCATGTCTCTGACCCCACCTTCGAGAGACCAGACTTCGCTGCCCTCGACGAACACACCGCAGGGCCGGAGAAAACGAGGACTCTCCTTGCGTTCACAGCTCCTCAGCAAGAGCTTATCCAGTGTAATTAACCCATTCAGCGATCCTAAGCCCAATTCGTCGCAGATCGAGTTGAACACCCTATCTCAAGTCAATGAGTCTCATGATCACTTGAGCCCTACAAATACTCCTCATGCCCACTTCGACGATAACAAGAATGGGAACATATCTACATACATTGTTGAATTACCCGATGCTACTCGTTCTACAACTAGACTTACTACGGGAAGCAACATCATAGAAGACCGCCCACCAATGCGTCCCTCTGCGTGGTCAAGAAAGCTTTCCGTCAGGGCAGACGCTCCAAAAGGTTTTTTAGAGAGATTCACAGACTTCACAACAAGCATCTTCAATCGTCTGAAGACAGAGTCCTCTGGCTCTGGCCGTAAGGTCCCTCTATGTGTATCCAAATCAAAGGTCAATGACATTTTCCAACAGCGTTTGTATAGCAATAGCCGCAAGGGATGTATTGACGAGCGCCACGGAGAGTCCTATTTGGACAATAGCATCACGTCATCTAAGTATACGGCGTACACTTTTCTTCCTAAACAACTTCGAGCGCAATTTTCCAAGTTGGCCAATTGTTATTTCATGGTCGTAGCTATTATGCAACTCATCCCATCCTGGTCAACAACCGGTAGGTTCACTACAATTGCGCCATTGATGATTTTTATCTCCATTTCAATCCTTCGTGAAGGTTATGATGACTGGAAAAGACATGGCCACGATAAGGAGGAGAATAATAAAATAACACATGTTATAAGCGAAGATGAGCAATTAGAGTCTTATGATGCCCAGCTGATTGCAACTATTCTTACCGAAACAATGTCTATCGGAACGGGCACTGGGGATACTAAAACAGAGCCCATTCTCGGCGCAAAAAATAATTTCCTGAATAAGGCGGTCATGGCACAGTACAACCTAAAAAGTGACCTGAAAAAATGGAAGGATGTTAAGGTTGGTGACATTGTTCAAATCAATGCTGATGAATGGGTCCCTGCAGACATTATTTTACTTGCTGCCGATAGTGCTACTTCCGAGGCTTTTGTGGAGACCATGGCTCTCGACGGAGAAACAAACCTTAAGCCGAAGTGCCCACATCCTGAGATTGCCCTGAGATGCACCAAGGCAGCAGATTTGAAGCATGTTTCCACGTTGTTTGCTGTTGAAGACCCTAATCTGGATTTGTACAACTTCAAAGGACAATTTTCAATTGACGGTGTTGACTATGCACTTAATAATGATAACATTATTTATCGTGGGTGTGTACTTAGAAATACCTCGACTATTTTGGGGTTGGTTGTATTCACCGGTGAAGAGACCAAAATTAGAATGAACAATGTCAAAAACCCTCGTACAAAGGCGCCAAAACTACAAAAGAATATTAACTACATTGTTATTTTTATGGTTATTGTCGTCTTGTCGCTCGCTGCTTTTTCATTTATGGCACAGCGGCTCATGTACAACGACAACCACACCAAGATGTGGTATCTTCGTAATGCAGACGCCAGTCTCGCTGCTACATTCATGGGTTATATAATCATGTACAATACACTTATTCCATTGTCGTTATATGTGACAATGGAACTTATCAAGGTGATGCAGTTGTTATTTCTCCAATATGATATTGACATGTATCATGTTGAGACAAACACTCCTGCTGACGCCAAAACGGCAACCATTCTCGAAGAGTTGGGCCAGGTTTCCTATATTTTTAGTGACAAGACCGGAACATTAACGGAAAATAAGATGGTTTTCCGTAAATTTTCTGTCTGTGGATCTAATTGGCTTCACGACGTCGATCTTATCTTAAAAGATAAGACTAGAACTCCTGTTGCACAGCAGCTTTCTAAACTGTTTAACTCTAGACCCAACATTCAGAAATCATCTGAAAGCACTTATTCTGTGGTTCGTGAGAGTATGGAGATTGGCCCTGTTCCTAGTGGTTCGAATTGGAAGGCCAGTGCGCAACCTGATAAGGAGCAAGATGCTGCCAATTCTTTGTATCTTCTTAAACACATCCAATCCTACCCAAATTCGCTTTTCGCGAAAAAAGTTACTATGTTTTTGATGAGTATTGCCTTATGTCACACCTGTCAGCCCCGTCGTGATGAAGACAGCTCGCATAACAATCTGTCGTCTTACACTTTGGACGAATACGAAGAGGATCCTGCTGTGGATTCTGATGCAGACTCCAGGATAGATTACCAGGCCGCTTCACCTGATGAGCTCGCATTGGTGCAGGCCGCCAGAGACTTGGGTTTCATTGCGTATGATAAGGAGAATAGCCGTTTGACAATCAAAACATTCCCCGAGGGTTTTGCAAATGCCCCGAAATTGGAGATTTACGAGATTTTGGACGTCATAGAATTCACCTCTAATAGGAAGAGAATGTCTGTTGTGGTCCGCTTCCCAGACGGCAGAACTGCGGTTTTTTGTAAAGGTGCCGACAACGTGATCATCGAACATTTGAAGAATTCTGCGTTGGCAAAGCAGAAAGCGCGCGAGATTGCACTTAATACGCGTGACAGAAAAACACAAGAGGCCGAGGTAATTCTCCAAGCACGCGACTCAGAAGAGTTGAACAGCAACACTGGCTTGGGACGACCATCAATCGGAACTCTTCGCACCAAGTCTAGTATTGATATGGCACACATAAATGCCATTGAGGGCGCGGTGACGCGGGAGGATCAGAATTTGGCAGACGTGGCAGCAAAGGCTAAGAAGTCCTTACAGTTGACACAAGCCCGGCGCTACAGCTTGGATGATAATGAGGCAGGGGGCGATGACGGAGTCTTTATTCCAAATGACAAGCTATTGGTGAATGAGGAGTTTCTTTTTGAGAAAACTTTACAGCATATTGAGGAGTTCCTGACAGAAGGTCTTCGGACCCTTCTCTACTCGTACAAGTGGATCACAAATGCCGAATACGATTCCTGGGCTAGCGATTACAACGAGGCAAAGGTTTCTCTTGAAGATCGAGCACAAAAAATGGAAGATGTCGGAGCACGTATTGAATCTGACCTCAGTCTTTTAGGTGCCACCGCCATTGAAGATAAGCTTCAGGAAGGTGTCAGTCAAGCAATTGAAAAGCTTCGGCGTGCAGGCATAAAGCTTTGGATGCTTACTGGAGACAAAAGAGAAACCGCTATTAATATCGGCTACTCTTGCCGTCTCATCAAAGACTATTCTACAGTTGTAGTGCTTAGTCTTGATGATGGCCACGACGCCATGGTGAGAAAAATCACTGAAACAAGCGCAAGTTTGAAGGCAGGTAAGTTTGCACACAGTGTGGTAGTCATTGATGGTGCAACTTTAGGTGTCATTGAAAGTGACCCACTCCTTTTGACAATGTTTATTGAGCTTTGTGTTCAAGTGGACCTGACAATCTGTTGTCGCGCTTCACCTGCGCAAAAGGCAAGAATGGTCAACTGCATTCGTGAATCCAACAAAAAGGAGGTCACATTAGCCATTGGTGACGGAGCAAACGACATTGCCATGATTCAAAGTGCTGATATTGGAGTCGGGATTACCGGAAAAGAAGGTTTCCAGGCTGCACGGTCGGCCGATTACGCGATTGCACAGTTCCGATTTCTTCTCAAACTATTGCTAGTCAATGGACGCTACAATTACGTAAGAACGTCCAAGTTTGTTTTGTGCACATTCTATAAAGAATTGTTATTCTACTTGACCCAGTGCATTTACCAACGCTATACTCTTTTCTCAGGCTCTTCCTTGTATGAGAGTTGGTCGCTTTCTATGTTCAACACTCTCTTCACGTCATTATGTGTTATTTGTATTGGTATGTTCGATAAGGACCTCCAACCAGCCACACTTATCGCCGTGCCTGAACTTTATGCGACTGGAAGAACTTACCTGGCTTTTAACCTCAAGGTGTTTGTATACTGGATGACACTAGCTGCGTTTCAGAGTGTTGCGGTAACATTTTTGGAGTTTTTCGCCTGGGGTTTTACGGCTTTGAGGGACAATACAACTTTGCCGCTCGGTACTGCTGTCTTTTGGGCCGTCATCACTGTTATCAACGCAAAGACATTGTTTTTGGAGATGTACAACATCCAATGGCTTGCCTTCGTGTCATTCTTTTTGTCTGTGTTTGGGTTCGGTATTTGGAATGTGTTTATTATGTTTCTCAGTAGACCTAAGGAAAGGTCTATATTTTATGTTGGTTGGGGATTAACCGAGTTTGGGCAAGATTACACCTGGTGGGCATCTCTTTTCATGCTTATCACAGTGTTGATTGTGTTCGATCTTATGGTTAAGGGCGGAAAAATTGTCTTTTTCCCCAACGACACAGAAATTTTCCAGATCTACGAAAAAGACAGAGTCATGCGCAGAATATTCGAGCAAAATGCATTATACGAGTTGCTGCAAAGTTGGTTTTTCTCGCGCGACCGTTCAACGACACGCACCTTTTTTATGAACAAATTCCACAAGCTCTTCGGAGGCAAGCCTTCCATTAAGCTCAGTGAAGCCGTTCAAGATGAGAATTTGGGATCTGCAATTTACCGTAAAAGAGCCGGAACCAACCAACTTCCCACAGAATTGCCACCAAGTGGTGACGGATACGCGGTTAAAGAAGCTGACTTTGAGTTCCCTCAGATGGATGGTTATGAAATTTTGCCAAGTGGAAAGAAAGTAAAGATCAAGAAGGGTGGTTTCTTGTCGAAATTAGGTAAGAGGGGAGCGAAGGATGACGATGTAGATGCTATTTTGGAGCAGCGTATGAGAGACATGGATGAAGAGGCATAATTTAGACGATATAGTAAAAGTTAATAGGTAATTCATAATCTCGTTTATAAAAATATTGAAAAATTCGTGAATTGCTATGAATTTTATCACATTTTGGAACATTTTGTTTCTCTGTAATTGAAAATCTTTAGCTCATGTGTCTGATAATTATATATTAAATGCTTTGATTATTATGAAAAAGTCTTAGTTTTCAATAAACTTGAAAATGAAAGTGGCGAATGTCGATGCACCAATCAAGAAACAAATCATGTTAGGGCCAAAGTTGTCTGCATACTCAGTCAGTTTCTTCTCTCTAATGGCCAAAGTTCTTCTGATGTACTTGTAAGTGGCATATGCCATGACGAACAAAGCAGACAAGAAGAATCCAATGGAGGCCACCAAAGCAGATTGATTACCGTAGTTGATCAAAGCAGAGGCGGTGGCGCCAAGGATCATACCAATCGACAACCAACTCAAAAACGTTCTCTCAGCTGCAAAGTACACCTTTGGCTCGATTCTAACAGGAACACAGATGGTCTTACCCTTTGGAAGTCTGTTGGCGAACGTAGAGTTTAAGTCAAAGTTAGTACCAGGCTTGATAGTAAATGTTCTGTCATCGTTGAAGTAGTGTAAGAACTTGCCATACAAGTCTGCGAAGAAGTCAGACACTGGCGAGTTGCTGTTTCTTGGTGTGTAGTTCGATGGCAACAACAATGGTGAAGTCTCCAAGTCCTCTTCCAAGGGGTTAATGTCGTTAGAGAAGTGAACAGCAGAGTATCTGGTGTTGTACTCCTCATCACCCATGAGTTCCTCCTCATCCAACTCACCACCGGAAGAAGAAGACTTGTGTGTTTTACCGCTTTGTCTAGAAATACCGTAACTCTGCTCGAATTTTGGCTTTCTAATATCCACATCCATTTGTGGGTACCAAAATGGTAACAAATTCACTCTGTCGGTCAACAAAGTAGCACCACCATGAATAAACTTGGAGTATTTAGGAACAGCTTCAACGAGGTGTGATTGAACCAAGTCACGGACCCAAACAGGTGGTTCTTGACCCAATTGAGTTTGCAACTTAACCTCTAAAACAGCATATGGGAATCTGCAAACATCCTTCTCTGGCAATTGAGAAAATGGGTAGTCAACACCAATATCCATTCTTCTCCAGTTACCATGACATCTGTCATAACCATCGAAGTTGTCCTCTCTGACCATGGTCAACTCAGTATCTAAAGAAATACGAACACGAGCGTCTCCAGGCAACTGGAAGGCAGTTCTATTGTAGAAAGATCTCATCACAGGGCGGAACTTGTGCTTAAGAACAGAGTATTGCACTTCCTTTGCAAGTGCTTCCAAGTTGTCAATCTCCTTAACAGACTTCTTTCCCTCCTTTCTAGCCTTCTCAAAGGCTTGTGTAGCGGTGAAATCTCCCTTCAAGAAACTGTTGACCTTGTTTTCCTTTAAAGCGAATCTAGCCTTGACAGATTTCTCACCGGTCCAGTCCTCTCTGTGAGTCTTTCTTTCGACGAAGATTTGGTCAGACTTCATACCTCCGTACCATCTCAATCTAATAGCCTCAGCACCTTCATCCTTTCTCAATCTACCGTAGTACAAGTCCATTTCCTTGTTGTCGAAGTAAATGGAGGTAATGGCAGAGTCCTCGGCCTCAAACTCCTTGTCAGCCTTGAAAACCAAAACAGGCAAGTGCTTCAAGATAATCAACTTCAACTCAGTAATGTTATCAGGATGAACCCAATACTTGGTGGTTTGTCTAACGAAGTTCTGTTGGGAGCCACCAGCAGAGGAGTCACCCTTAACTGGGTTACCTCTAGTTCTAACCAAGTCATACAACTTAGACAATTTGACAATCAATTTGTCGTAGTTGTCCTTGTAAAAAGGCTTGGCGTTCAAACGAACTTGGAAGACTGGCTTCAAGGCAAACTTGGTGGACTTGTCGTGCTTCTTCAAGATCTTTTGGAAACCAGTGTAGTTGAGTCTGGTGAATTTAGCCAAGTCATGGACATCGGCAATAATGTCAGAGAGTTCTTCCTCTAACTCGTCAAAATCTTGCTCGGTAGGTTGCTTGGTGTTAGCAGATGGGTTCTTCAAAGCATCAACAACTTCGTAGACGTAAGCCTCTGCCTCCTTGATACGACGGTTAACCTCAGTGTTCTTGACCTTGGTGAAGGAGAAAACCTTATCCAATTCAGTCTCCAAGGCAGCCAAAAACTCCTCTTCGTGCTCGTTGGTCCATTCGTAGTCGTTGTCCTTCAAAGTCTTCTTGATCTGATGCTTCAAGTCGTCATAGTTGATGTAGTAGTAACTGTAGTTTCTGATGAGGCTTTTCCTCAAATGCTCTCCAAACTTCATGGTGCCGCCAATTGATGGAAACTGACAAAAGTGGCGAGATGAAGAAGTGAACTAATGTCTGTTTGACCTTACTGTTCTGATACGAAGAGAGGATGAGCTTCTTCTCTGGAGATTAATTGGAGGAGGTTAAGGTCTATACATGCACGTCGTGCATATTGGTAGCCACGTGCGGTATAGGGAAATGAAGACTCGCTTAGATATACGATGAATTGGAGAGCATTATCTGATTTTTCTAATTGAGAATTTTGATTTAATTGCGACTTGTTTGAAGGGGTTGGTTTTTTTAATTGCCGATTGTATTGAGGGTTTGGTATCTGTTCTGCTTATTGCGTTAGAAGCCAATATTCTGACACTGCATATAAAATTTCTTAGGTGCAAGAAAATAATATACCTTTCATTAGGGTGAGATGGATATCTATGCTGTACAAAATTTGCTGGTATCAAGGTAATGGAGGTGAAAATTGGTAAAAGCATTAAAAATTTTTTAATAATAAATAGGCTTTTCCATACGTTTTGTTTTTTTTGCCTTTTTTTTAGGTGTTTTCACGAGCGCCAATGGTTGCATGTAAGCGGGAAATGATAAGATCATCTCAGGGTTAGAAAATGAAAAAAAAAAAAAAGAAACCAATAATAATATTTTAATCATATTGATAGTAAAAATTCTATGAAGATTTATTTTGGGTGATTGTGGCTTGCATCAATGTAGACTGAATGTGTGACGAATATACCAAGCACAATAAGTTCAATTTCATATCTTAACAAATCCAAAGACCCTTAAAAGCGGGAAATTTTTCATTTAAATTATTTGAGTGAACTTTTTTTGGGTGTGATCTTCGTTCAATGATGACTTTCAACTTGGTTGTATTCGAAGATTGTCACGATACCAGACCTTTGAACATTCCGTTTTTTTTTTGAAGATTTTTTTTTAGAAGTTGGTTTAATTTGGCAAAAGTATTGACCCTTTATCACTTATTTGTCTCTTTCTTTATTGCACTTTTGACACTTGCAGCGCCGATGAATAATTGCAGATAAAAGAAAAAGACAAAAGATAAAAGATCAATTAGAAGCGGAAAAAAATCAACTTTGATAATTTATGGAAGAGTCTTTGTTACGTCTACTCTGATTTTCAAACTAGGTTCTACAGATAAAGCCACAAAGGTGAAATCAATGGAATGCCTTTTAGTGGTCTTAATCTTCGAAGGCCGAGTTTTTTCAACTTTGAAATTATTTCGCTTTTCTATTCCATTCTGTTTTAACAACTCAAGAAATTCACTCGTTCCTTCTCTTGTAAATATCATCTCTTCTCAAACACCCAAAGAATTATATCAAGTACAAAGTTAACTACAAGTAATTTTGTCAAGTCCAATGTGGAACACTCAGGAACCACACCATTATTCGAATTTACTATTCAACCAGTGAGCTACACTCACTCCACGTCGTTAAATGATGTATTTCACACATACGTTCTATACAATAAGCAGATTAGTAACCAAACTCAGCCAACTTCTTAGCAGCGTCAGACTCAGCGGTTTGAGCAGTGGCAGCAGCCAACTTCTTAGCAGCAGCAGTCTTCTTGGCGTAGTATTCAGCAGATCTCACCTTTCTCTTCTCCTCCAACTTGTCAACAATGTTCTCGTACTTCCAACCAACGGAGGCAGACAACTTACCAACAGTGGTGTACTTTCTACCTGGCTTCAATCTCAAGACACGCAAAGCTTGTGGAACAACGACTCTCTTCTTCTTGTCGTATGGGGTTGGGATACCCTCGAAAACCTTCAATCTCTCCAAAGCAGCCTTACCTCTGGCGGTCTTGTGAGGAATCATACCTCTGATGGCCTTGTAGAGAACTCTAGAAGGAGCTCTGAAGTGGAAAGGTCCCTTGGTTCTGTTGTATCTGGTGGCCTTTCTCAAGTAGTCGTGGAACTTCAATTTGTTTCTGAAGAACTCACCGGAGATGTTCAAGGCTTCACATCTCACCACGGTGATCTTTTGGCCGTTCAACAATTGCTTGGCGACAATAGAGGCCAAACGACCCAACAAGTGGCCCTTTCCGTCGATGACGACAACAGATGGAAAATCAGACATGGTGTATACTTGATGAGGAAAAGAGCAGGGGAAATTTTTTTGCCAATTGAGTAGTGGGAGGTGAGAATCGCGGAGGAGGCACGGGTGTCTGTTCCCTCTTTTGTACTGCAGGAAACCCAGTTTTTCACTTGGATTGGTGCTTCGCTGCGAGTCACGTGGACATTAGGTCCAAAGCCCTAACTTACTTGAGCCTTGACAATTTATTAAAAGGTGGTTCAAATTCACTGAAAACTAATGATTGTTGGAATTTTGCCTTTCTATTTTATTTGGTTTGAATTGATTTTGTCTAGATTATTTGTCTTTTAGTGTTATTTGAAGATCTATCTTGTGACCCTTCCCTGAGATCAGAGTTGGAAAATTTCAGTGTCGAGACAAAATATAATTAAGAATTGAATGGCATTGTTATTTATGCTTAATGCTATTATAAAACAAACGAAGAATTTTTGTTGAAGGGTTCGCTTTTGTTGTTATGTCGCTCTCCTTCCTATATAATTAAGAAGCGATAGAAGAGAGAGAATCAAGGGTCGACTTACAATTTTCTTTCTGTATGAAGATGGGCGGCACGGGCGGCTTGTTCACGAAACATAATATACTGCCGAATCCTACTTTATTCTCGTTGAACCTCTGTCTGTCTAGTTCTGTAAATGACTACTCACCAAAGTACGATTTCATATGTATTAAACTTCTTTAACTAAAATTTGAACAATTTTTGAAGAGATAAAAAATCATTTAGACTTGAATGTCTCTCTTTTTAATTAAGTCGTTAAGAATGGCGATAATAGCCTTCAAAGAAGACTCACCAACATCACTGTCAACACCACAACCCCATCTGTTGACCTTGTTACCCTCACCGTTCAAGTAAGAAACCTCGATGTAGGTTGCAGCCTTGTCTTGGTTACCAGAACCCAAGTTGTGCTCGTTGTAGTTAACAACCTCAAACAAGGTACCGAAGTGTCTTGCGATAGCATCAATAAAGGCAGAGATTGGTCCGTTACCACGGCCAGAGATCTCAACGGGCTTGCCGTTGACACGCAAAGAGGCAGTGATTTCACGATAGTTGTTCTCAGACTTCTTGTTTTTAGTGCTGGTGTAGTCCTCAAGAGTAATGACGGACTTACCAGTGTACATGTAGTGTTTCTTGAAAAGATTGTTGATCTCATCAGCCTTCAACTCTCTACCCAACTTGTCAGCCTCGTATTGAACAACCGAAGAAAACTCGACCTGCAAGGTTCTAGGTAAGTCTAAGCCCAAGGATCTCAAGATGATCCAAGCAGCACCACCCTTACCGGATTGGGAGTTAACACGAATGACAGCTTCGTAATTTCTGCCAATGTCCTTAGGGTCCAATGGCAAGTATGGCATCTTCCAAGCAACGTCACCAGCGGCAATTCTTTGCTCGGACTTAGTGAAACCCTTCTTGATAGCATCTTGGTGAGAACCAGAGAAGGCAGAAACCACAAGAGATCCACTGTAAGGAGCTCTTGGGTGAGTTGGGATCTTGTTACATTTTTCAGAGACGGCGATAAGTTCTTCCATCTCGGAGAAGTCCAAGTCAGGGGAAACACCGTTGGTGTACATGTTCAAAGCTACAGTAATCAAGTCGACGTTACCGGTTCTCTCACCGTTACCAAAGAGACAACCCTCGACTCTGTCAGCACCAGCCATGACACCCAACTCGGCGGCGGCAACACCACAACCTCTGTCGTTGTGTGGGTGAACGGAGACACAGACCTTCTCTCTCTCGGAGATGTTTCTGCAGAAGTACTCAATTTGGTCAGCGTAAATGTTAGGGGAAGCGACTTCAACGGTGGCAGGCAAGTTGAAGATGATTGGGTTCTCCTTGGTTGGCTCCCAAGCCTTTTTGACAGCCTCACAAATCTCAACAGCAAATTCGGAAGGAGTGTCAGAGAAACATTCAGGAGAGAACTCAAGAGACCATTGGGTCTCTTGTCTGGAAGGATCGTCCTTGGTCAAAGACTTAACCAATTTGGTGATCTCAACAGCCTTGTCAACAGCTTCCTTTTGGGACATGTTGAAAACAACATCTCTGAAAACATCGGAGGTAGCAAGGTAGATGTGAATAATTGCTTTTTTGGCACCAATGACAGATTCGACAGTTCTTCTGACCAAGTGTTCTCTGGATTGGGTCAAGACTTGAATGGCGACATCATCAGGAGCAGTCTCAACGGCGTAACGAGTGAAGTCGAAATCAGTTTGGGAAGCAGATGGGAAAGAAACCTCGATTTCCTTGAAACCAACTTCGACCAATTTCTTGAAGTACTCCTTCTTTTCAGCAACAGACATAGGATCAGGCAAAGCTTGGTTACCATCTCTCAAGTCGGTGGAAAGCCAACGTGGAGCCTTGGTAATGGAGTTGTTGGGCCAAGTTCTGTCCGGAAGATTTGGACCCTTGAAAGCAAAGTATTTTTTCGAGGGATCTTTCAACATGTTTTTGTAAGGTTTAATGTTGTAGGCCACCTTATTGGCAGCCTTCTGGAACAAAACTGCAGACTGCTTAAACATTTTTCGAACAAATACAAAAGCACGAATCCGGTCTTGACAAACAGAATATGTTTTTAAACTCGGTGGTGGAAAATATGTAGTTGGTGGGACTTTTTCAAGTATATAGGTCACCTTATATACCTTGACTCATTTTTTCTCCCAGCACATTGTGTGCAGGACAACTCATTGGCCAATTTATGCGGGGGAAGGGCCAGTAGACAGGTAAAGAGAAGGGCACGAGGATTCTATTAATTCAGTTACAATTTGGCAGTTACAAAGGAAGATTGTGGCAAGAATAATTTCCTATTTTAGTAATCCGAAAACCATTTTAATTGATCTTTTCTGATCCTTTATTTCCATAGTGGGTCTTTTCGCAGCCATGGTTATGTTCACGTGTTCTGTTTCATACCTTCAAGTAGCCCCACTTAAGTGCCTGACTCTGAAACAGGATAATAGAAGAAGCAAATTCGTGTGAGTTTTTTATTTTTTCTGGTTTTCTTAATTTAATTTATTCAGTAACATTTCATGCTGTGAAATGAAAAAAAAATTGAACTCAATTAGCGGTTGTATTGATGTTTTTGTGGTTTAAGACTCTAGGTACTTCTTATCGCATACTTGAAAGATCAGAATAAATTTGAAACCAGAACAGTCCGAAGTAACGAAAGGATAGGACAGAAGGTAAAAAAAAATGAAGACTAGAATAATGAAAGATGAAAAATATTGAAAAGATTACAGTGTGTCACTTTGTTTTGGTCCCATGAATAATATTAGGATGATCTCGTAACTTATCTACTTAAAAATCCCATTTTTAACTCGAAAGAAAGAGAAGACGCCTCTATTATAAACTCTCAATTTCGCAAAACCTTATTTTTTCGTATGTATAAGATCATTGGCTGCCTCTCCTGCCTTAACTATCAGATCAAATCCTCAAGGTATGGTGTTCTTCGCACGAAAAATTCAAAAAAATCAATGCAATTGAGATTTGTGATATAATATAAATTTAAATTGACAATGAAAATTATACTCAATTAAGAATTCGTGTGACTTATCGGCTCTATTTCCCCAGAATTTGCACCCACGCGATGAGCTGCCCATCGCAGTTCCTGCATGGATCTCCTCACACCTTGGAAATTTTGTGAGGATTTTCCATATCTTCTTCTGTACTACAAAAATGGCCAAAGCTACTTCCAAGTCATCTAAGCCTGCTAAGGTTGTAAAGAAACAAGAGTCCGAGTCCGATTCTGATTCCTCTTCTAGCTCTTCTAGCTCTTCTTCATCTGAGTCTGATTCTGACTCTTCCGATTTGGAGGAGGAGGAGAAGCCCGTGAAGGCTGAGAAGAAGGACGATTCCGACTCTGACTCCGACTCTGATTCCGATTCTGATTCCGACTCCAGCTCAGACGAGGAGGAGGAAGAGAAGAAGGAGGAGAAGGCTGCTGAGAAATCCGACTCTGACTCTTCTAGCTCCGACTCTTCTGATGACGAGGAAGAAGAGAAGGTCGAGGCCAAGAAGGACGACTCTGACTCTGACTCTGACTCCAGCTCGAGCTCTGATTCTGACTCTAGCTCCGACTCCGACTCCTCTGATGATGAGGAGGAGGAGGAGAAGGATGACAAGTCTTCTAAGAGAAAGGCCGACGAAGAGACCGAAGAGCCATCTGCTAAGAAGCAAAAGGTCGAAGAATCTAACGAAGAGCCAGCTACTCTTTTCGTTGGTAGATTGTCTTGGAGTGTGGATGATGAATGGTTGAGAAGAGAGTTTGAGCCAATGGGGGGTGTTATTTCTGCTAGAGTCATGATGGAGAGAGCCACTGGCAAGTCCAGAGGTTACGGATACGTTGACTTCTCTTCTAAGGCTGCTGCCGAGAAGGCTTTGGCTGAAATGCAAGGTAAGGAAATTGACGGCAGACCAGTAAACCTTGACATGTCTTCCAGTAAACCAAAGCCATCTACTTCCAACGACAGAGCCAAGAAGTTTGGTGATGTTCCATCTGCTCCATCTGACACTTTGTTCGTCGGAAACTTGTCTTTCAACGCTGAAAGATCTGTATTGTACGATACTTTTGGTGCTTACGGTACCGTCGTTTCTTGTAGAGTCCCAACCCACCCAGACACCCAACAACCTAAGGGTTTCGGTTATGTTCAATTTTCCAGTGTTGATGAGGCCAAGGCTGCTTTGGAGGCTTTGAACGGTGAATACATCGAGGGTAGAGCCTGCAGATTGGACTACTCCACCCCAAGAGACAACAACAGCCCTAGACCAAGCGGCGGTCGCGGTGGCTTCGGTGGCAGAGGCGGTGCTCGTGGTGGTTTCGGCGGTCGCGAGAGATCTGCTACCCCAACCCCAAGAACTGGTGCCAACAATGCCGAGTTCAAGGGAACCAAGAAGACTTTTGATTAAGCCATTAGCATTTTTGTATATTATTTAGTGCATGAAATTATATTGTTTTGATTTTAATGTAGGCTCAAACGCCATGATGAGATGTGGCGAACTGCGTTGTCATATTTATTAGCATCTGTCTTGTTGACTGTTGCTTTATTTGGACTTCAATGGTACCTTTTGATTTGAAAAATACGATCTAAAAGAAGCTTGTCTGTTGTTGAGGAAAAGTCGGCACAGAAATGATCCTTCAATCTTTCTCAAATCAATTTTTATACAAATCAACTTCAATCTAATGTGTGTTTTACAGAGAGTTTTAATAGAAGAGGCTCACTGGAAGACCTTAATTAGCGCCGGGAGGTATTATGTGCTCGATGCCCTGACGTATAATAATGGTTTAAAGAAAGGTAGAAATATCACAGATTCGCTATAGAATGTTAATAGCTACGTCTGACTGTCTTATGAGATACCATAATGATAGGTTGAGTTCACACATGGAAGCATTTGGAGGCTTACGAAAACATATGAGGACATAAATAGCTTTTCCCATGACACCTTTGATTTGAAGTGACCATCTTAATGCGAGACATTATTCACATTTGAACAATTTTGAGAATTATAACTTTTTTCTCTTATGAATGTCATGATTTTATTCCAGACATAGCTCAATTTGCAGCCAATTTCCTGAAAAATGGTAAGTTGACATCTTAGCTGGAGCCAAAGTCAGGAAGGGCAATTTTATTGTAAAAACATACTTACCTGAACTTCAGAAAAAAGAACAATAGACTTATGGCTTAATCTTAAACCATTTGTCATAGTTACGAGGCACATGTTATCTTA
Organism: Australozyma saccharicola; assembly: GCA_030569455.1. NCBI lineage: Eukaryota > Fungi > Ascomycota > Pichiomycetes > Serinales > Metschnikowiaceae > Australozyma > Australozyma saccharicola. The sequence goes on from JAJMKW010000014.1 coordinate 272,498, forward strand.
CGTGGCATTTGAACTTATGAATTGTGTCTCGTTGAAGTCTTGGGCACCTTGAACTCACGGATTGCATTCATTATATGTTGAAAGAGTGGCACGTTAGGTAAAATTTTACTTTCAGTGTTCCTAGATCGTGAATTATTCCACTATTGAAAGCTGTATAATCTACGGAGTACCAACTCAGGTGAGAAGCAGAACAGCATCTGTAAAGTAGTTTCTGTCATTATCCCTGAAACTAAAATCCTTTGATCATATTGTGAAGAAAACCTTACTAAATTTGAGTATAATAACTCTTCAAGGAACCTCATGTATCTATACCCAAGTGAACGGGTCGTTTCACAACAAGCCAAATTACCCATCTAGTTAAAAGTGCCTTTGAAAATCAAACAGCTCAAAGTTCATTTCTTCTTTCACTTGCCTTACAATTGTACGAATATACGTATTATCGTTCTTCCCTCTCTTTGTAAAGATCTCGCTGCGCTATGACATACTGCCAAGATAATAGGCACTTACTAGGTATTTGAAGAACAAAAGAACATGCAATGGCAAAATAAGGTAGAAATTCCTCTTACTTCTTCGTTGATATGAAGCCCCTTATCTTGGATTTACAATGTGCTTCAGATCAATCTCCTGGATCAATTGGTTATCTCGAAGTTCCCATTAATTTACTAACAATATATTCTAATCACATGTTGATAACTTCACCGCAAATAGCATCAGAATTGTCCAAATAACAAGATTTGAATCTGACAGTCGTAATTGCACGAAAAAGTTTAACCGTTTTTGGGCATTTGCAACCCTTATCAACTAGTTTCAGTTGTGACAGCCGCACAAACGGTGAAACGGTCCCGATTCTTGGCAATACCTGTTTCAAGTACATTTACGAAGACGATTGCCAAGCAATGGTATAAATATGCATGAAAAAGAATAGTTCCAAAAATAGGCTGCATAATGACACTAATTCGATGAATTCAAACATACGGGCAATGGAAGGAATACCAGGGGTAGTTGAATAACACAGAAGTACCTATTGTGATAATCTTTTCCGTAAAATAGTTTGAATCGATTCAATTTTATGAAAAAGCTTAATAAGATTTACTTATTGCAATAATTGTTTAACTAATTATATCAACGTACGCTCTTAGGTATGCTTTTGCAACTTTGACGTTGAAAATTCCAAGACATAAAGTAAGATTCAAAAAACCTTAAACTTGCTATTTTTTATTTTTTGTATTCATTATAGACATATTCACCTTATCTAATCATTTTTTTTTTTTTATAAGAAACAAACTGTTGATACCGAGAGACAAGTGTATAGAACAAAAGAACTTGACAGAAAATTAAAAACTCTTCAAAAAAAAACATAAAACCTCTTTCAAAATAATTCAATATCAATGATTCTAATCGAAAATGGACTCCCAAATAGGAAGGTGGCAGAAACCTCTCTACGGAAAATTGGAGCCGCTTACTTTCGTAAGTCTCCTCCGCACTGTCCATTCTAATCAGTCCTTTGCACCTGCAACCGTCCAAAACATATTCCAATCTAACGTCAACCTAAGGTTTCTCATCTTTAGATAGATCTATATTGATTCTTTCTGTACTTTGTTCTTTTGTTTGTCCCTCACTGTCAAACGCGCTAAGTATAGACCTGATTTTGCCGCTATCTATCGAGAAAAGCCCCTCCCCAGATTTTACTTGAACCAGTCAGAATAAGGTATAGATTGGCATATTTTCTGATTTCTACTTCCTCTCCGAGTACAAAAAAAACATCGTTTTCTATATTTTCTCCAGCATAGTCTGACTATAACACCTAAGCCGTTAGCGTCCTTAGTACCTCAAAAACAAGCTTTACACTAGTTCAAGAACAAATACGCTCAATAAGATAATTGCATATTTCTATTTAAGACATGCGTCGAGCGGTGTCAAAACTTCTACCCACCAAAGTGCTTAAGCCGCTAGATACCACTCAGTCATTCAACATTGACCATAGTTCTGTGGAAGACTTCTACATTCTGCTAGACAAGCCTCACAAATCATGGTACCCTGGTGAGGAAATCTCTGGTCAGGTGATTCTCATAAGTAGGAAAAACCTAGGCAATATAGTGATAACGTTCTCGTTGTCGGGTTATATCAAAATCAACGCCCTGCCCCATTCCAAGCTTCGGCCTATGAAGCAGGTGTTATTTAACCATTGTATCAGAATCTATGGGCCAGAAACAGACCTGCCGTCCTCCGCTGGCCTCGTAAATGGCTTGTACAAGGGTGAGCATAGATTCCCCTTTGTGGTAAAACTTCCTACAAAAAGGATTTACACAAGTATAGATTTCGGTAAAGGAGCAATTATTTATACTCTTAAGACAGTAATCAGGCCCGTGAATAGCGAAGAAACACCTCTGCCAGGCCAGAGTCCCTCCGATTCGTCAATATTTAGGCCGAGAGCATTATCTCGTCTCCACAGTCCTTCATTTACACTGGAGAAACACATTAAGATCGTTGACCCAATTGATGTGGCAGAATTATCCCATCCAAAGCCCAAAAAGCTTATAATTAAAGACCCGAGACGCGGAAAGCTTAGAAGAACTCAATCATCAACTTCTACGATAAATACAGTCTCCACCATGAACTCGAAGTCCTCGGATTCAGAAATTTTACCTCATCTCCCGTCCATAGGCTCTGCCACATCCTCTGGAAACACTATCAATGGTACAGGCTTACATAGCCCAGGAATCAGTATGAATTCTGTCCCTCAAACCAATGGCGATGGAGGTGTGGGTTCGATTCTGGTGACCATGGATTTGGGTCAACGGGGATTCTTAAGAGGTGAGCTTATTCCCGTTAAGCTCTCAATCCAGCATTTAAAGCAGATACAAGATTCCAGAGGTATTATTGTGACCTTAGTGCGTGTGTGTAGAATTGATCATGGTCCAGAAAGTTATTTCGAGTCGTTTCGCAAAGATTTGCAACAACTGGTGATTCCTTTGTTTGTTGATCCGGTAACATTTTCACTGGAAATTAGTACTAGTCTAAGGGTCCCAGCAGATGCATTCCCTACCATCACAGGGTGTCCTATGGTCTCATTTCAATACTTCATAGAAGTGATGCTTAATCTTTCTGGTAAACCATTGTCGCTTGACAACGGCCCTGTTGTAAATTTGGTCTCGCACGAGGAGAACAGCCCGGCGCTTTCTCCAAATGGAGGTACTAGTTACAACATTCAATATGGGCAGGATCGGTCTGAGTTTATAAATACAGACAAATTCAAAAGACTGAAGAAATTTCTTCAAATGACTACGGAGGTAATAATTGGAACACACAGACTGGAGAAAACCAACACTCAAGTCTCTACGCCAGAAAATGTTGCTACTGTACAAGAGCATAGTATGTCTCTGAGCTCCACTCCCACTTCACTGGTACCACAGACGTATTCGCGTCCACAGAATATGATAAACTCAGTTCCAGAGCTCCAAGAACTTACGAATTACCCTATTCCGCCATATTTAGAGTCTCCCAATAACAGCCACGGCTCTGCGCCCAATTATTTTGAGCCTAATGCGCCAAGGGCAATGCCAGATCTTGGACCTTTGTCTGAGAAAGACCGCATGAGGCAGCATGAAGCCAGTCTTCTTCCCTCGGAGCCTCAATTTGACTCTGACGATGAGGAAGAGACTGTCAGTCCGTTGAACCATGGAATCTTGGATGAAGTCATTGCCGGCGAAACTTTCCCTTCTACTAATACTGCTCATGAGCCCCATGACTTGAACAGAAATAGTCACAATCTTACGCCCGTTGGTCAAAACAACACTCGCTGTATAAACAACGATGATATCGATTTATATGATGCGCAAACGATCCACAACCACGCCGATGGCGGCCAAACTATTAAAGACTTCGTTCCGAATTATGATGCCGCTGCAAATGATCGTTTAGTTGTTATTAGTAATGATGATCAGTCTATCGCTGGGTCGAGACTGAATACCACCACATCTGTTCCTGGAGAATAATTTCTGTAACTTTATACTAATTGTACAATATTCAATTTCATATCTTCTTTCAATTAGCTTATTTTGAAGGGTTTCCGTGTAAACATATTTGTACATGTGTTTGTATGTGTATATTATTATATCTTTGCCTCTCAATCAATGGAGACATAATTTAGCGACAATGTACAATTACTTATATTCTTTCAAAGTCTTTTGATACTCAAGAATGTTAATCCTGGTTTCTAGCCAAGTACAATTCCTTCTTCAAGGAAGATACGGTCGAGGATAAATGTTCGTTCTCGTTTTTCATCACAAACAACTCAGCTTGCATCTCCTTAATTTTCATGTTGTAGTGTGCTGCTACACCATCTGCCTCGACTGTTGCCTCTGGCTTGTTATCTCCGTCGTCTTCTTTCATACTCTCAGAGCTTGCGACACGTCTGGACTTGTTGAAGAGTTTTAACTCGTCATTTTCCTTCATCAATTTCTCTATTGTGTTCTTCTTGTTCTGTAACTCATCCTTTGTCAAGTCAAGAGCATCTCCCGTTCGTTGAGCAGCTTGCATAGCATCCCTGTAGTTTTCTTCAAAAACTCTAAGCGAAGCCAATGTAGTTTCAAGCTCTGATTTAAGCTCCGTAACCTCAGCTGCAGACTGTTCTTGTTGAGTTTTAGTCATAAGAGTCAACTCTTCGATCTGCTTTTGCAATTGGGATACAACAGCGCTTTCTTTGACCTCGGGGGCAGATGTCTCTACAAGAGTAGAAGCGTGCCACAAGGAAACAAGATCTTCAAGTTTGGAAGAAAGTTGTCCCGAGAAGCCCTTCTTAGACAGATCTTCACCGGCTCCTCCATCTTCGTCATCACCTTGCTCATCGTCGCTTACATCCAAAGGTGCATTGAGAATCTTGTATTTGTTAAACTCCATCTCTAAATTTTCATTTTGGTGTTCCAATTGAGCAATTTTCTCGAGAAGTACCAGCTCCAGTTTAACTTGGCTGATTAAGAAGGAGATCCTGTCTTCCTGTGCTTTAATGATCTTTTGCAAGGATGAAAGCTCGTTGATTTGATTGTTCATGAAGGGTTCAAAACGCGCTTGTTTTTCTCTTAAGTCACTGTTTTCGTTTTCAACATGAGTCAATTTGTTTTGTAACTCGAGATGGAGTATTTTGTAACGAGTCAATTCAGTGATTCCTTTAGAGACGGGTATCACCTCGGTATCTTCTCCAATTTCAAGAGCATTTGAACCCAAAGAACTCTTAAGCTCCAAAAGAATGCCGTTTTGATCGTCGATGTGCTTTTGTTTCGTGGCAACCTCAGTTTCAAGAAGCCGTTTCAGCTCTTCAGTAGAGATTCTTAATCCAGCGAGCTCGGACTTCAAGGTATCAATTTCAAGACTGGCTTGCTCTAGCTCTGCCTTTTTCTCTGACTGTAATTGACTAACCTGCTTCCTCAAGTCCTCGACTAAGGCTTTCATCTCAAGAGTCTTCAGGTCTGATACACTCTGAGCAGCCACCACTTCTTCGCGTGTAGCTTTGAGGGAGGCGACCGTCTTATGTGGCAGCGCCAAGTTCTCGTCAGGATGATAAGCTCCAGAGAGATGAGCAAAGTCTTTTGTTAGGATGGGGGTGTCGTTGTTAATGTCTCTTTCCAACTGAATATCTTCCGTAGCATCATCTCTCAATGGGGAAAGCTCATTTCCTCTGAGGCGATTTGCCGTAGTCGACTCATCGATATCCGATTGATCGTCAAGGTTCAATTTCGCACTTACTGTGCTTGAAGGAACTTCGACAAATTTATCAATGAGATTTTCCTCGTACTTAGGCATACTACTTTCAATTTTTGGGTCCAAAGACCGCGAAAGATGCTCAGAAGACCCATTGGGAGTCTTGTATTCATCGTAACCGCTGAGGCTGCGGCGATGGCGAGTGAAAGCATCCTCAGAGGGCAGAGGTGAAGGAGCTCTTCTGCTTATGAGCCCTGCAGCTCCGCCAGCAGATACTGCTCTCTTTGAGGGGCGCAGAGTATTCATGAAATGATTTGCCGTGGCCAAATCTAATTCAAAAATCATTGTTCCCGCATCATGACCATTACTCTCCTCATATGTCTCGTAGTCATGTTTTCCAGGGCGGCAATAATCATTTTTGTCTCCTCCCATAATCACAAGCTTGTTCAACTTTGGAATGAAGCTCATTGTGTGGCCACAGCGAGGGCCTGGTCCATCTTGCTCTAGGTCCTTGCTTAACTTACTCCATGTGTAAGACTTGAGGTCTAAAGCGTACAAGGTGTCGTAGATAGTTCCCGAGAAATCATTACCTCCATAAATGTAAAGAATGTCTGACACAATACATGCGGAATGCTCGTTTACAGGTTTTGGTTGCTCGCCAAAAGTCTGAATTTGCAGCCATTTACTCACAAGCGTGTCAAAGCACCACAAATCATTCGAAACCTTCTCATTGTTGTAGATTCCTCCAAAAACATAGATCTTGTGTTTGTGAACATTCATTGTGTGATTGGTCAAAGGTGGAGGCTTTGAACTGTTAAGTGGATCGATTAACTCCCATCTAGCCTTTGGCAGCTTGAAGCTATTCAATTCAAAAAAGTATATGTCGTTGTATACATCGTTTTCCAATTGGCCTCCAAACAAATACAAGCGAGAACTTGTTGCGTTCATCAGAACAACGCCTATCAGGTGACCATATCTTCCCTTGGGCTTGTTCAAAATATGCAGAGGAACAGTGTACTTGCAATTATTTATGTTGAACATATAAAAATTGTCATCTGGGAAACCGTGGTAGTCAGTTTCTACCGTGTCACCTCCGTATATGATGTAGGCGTTTCCACAGAGAACTGAAGCGTGACCAACTCTTGCAGGTGGGTTGTTATTGTTAGTAACCTCTACATGCTGAGCCACAAAGCCGTCAATAGATTGTCCTGAAGGTGAAATTTGAGGAACGATTTTCCAGGTGTCTCCAAATACAGAGCCATCCTTTAATCCTCCCATTATATAAATCTCATTCATTTCAGAAGAAACCGAGGATGCCGAGTGGCGGTAGCGAGGGAATGGAGACGAAAAAATCTTGTGCTTCTTCCACGGAGCACTTTTAATAGGGAAGTCTGACTGGCCCGGTTGAAATAAGTTTTCTACAGCCGTGTTAGGGCCGTTCTCTCCTAACAGATCAGGAGGAGTTTGTACAGGGGGTTGTGACAGGAACGATGGTCTTCGGCGATACGATACGTTTTTATCGAAATTATCATCGAGCACGTATTCGTTTGCAGGCTCGGTGGCCTTTTTCTTCTTGTTGAATTTGAATTTAGAGATCGTCATTATTAAGGTGAATGTTGTAAGCTGTGAATTAACGTAGAAGTCCCAATCTCTACTAATTAAAGAGTGTCTATCACCCTAGGAAAAAAGCAGAATGTTATGAAACAGCAATTGGGCGATCCATCACCATTTATATGAACTTACTCAAAAGCCTAGTTCCCAATTGTGGAGAAGATAACTGAAAACGGCTGCAAAGTTATGCCTGTATATAAAGAACTTTTCCTGTTTAGGAATCGCCATATAACCTATTTAAGTAAGTCATCCTGTCTGTAATATGTCAAATCAACCTAAACGAGTAGTCTCCTGCAGATAGCATCGACCGCTTTTTCACCTTAAGAAGTAAAGCTTAACATGAAATCTGTGGATATTCTAGGAGAGGAATTTTTCACTTATCTGGTGATGATTTGATCTGACACTTGTCAGAAAAAACTTGTTTCTGGTGCTACTTCAACTTCAAGTGTGGTCCTTATTGTCGCATTTGTTCATAAAACCACACCCAAGACGATTAGAAGCCAACTTATGTCACAAAAGCAGATGTTATCGTTGATTTCGCTGAATAAAATGAATTTATTTTGATCTGTCACAAGCTGTCTTGCATAATATTGGCGTCGGGCCAAATTGATTAAACCCGCAACTGGCCCACATTCATTAACAATACAACGTATGAGACGCAAATCAAATGACCGAATTTTTCAGTTTCCAATTTTTTCTGCGCTAATTATCAAAATTTATTTTCGTAGATCATTAAAATCCATCGTATCCTGGTAAGCCCGCTTGGCTGTGTTTATTCCACATATGACCCTCAGTGTATGTGTGCATAATGCCAATAGAGTTCCCACCATGACTTTCGTTTACGACCCTGAGGTCCAACTCCCGCAGCTATTTCCTGATGAAGACTCGCTTAACAATATTCCTGCTGTCTTGGAACACCTCCAAAAGGTAAAAGTCTCATCGTCAGCTAGAATCGAAGCTTGCCTCTCCTCATATGAGTATCCCGTAGATGTACAACTGGAAATCACCAACCTAGCGACAGCTTACGAGCAATTGAGTGAAAGATCTGAAAACACGCGACTGCAAATCACGCAAGTCACGCTGCGAATTCAGAAATTAGACACTGTTAAGCAGAACTTAGTTCTATCTATGAAGGTGCTCAAGAGACTCCAGATGTTAGTCAGTGCTTATAATAGTCTCAATGAGGTTGTTCACACTCACGATTACGAAAAAATTGCTCTGTATTTAGGTGCTGTTCACGAGCTCATGAAGTTTTTCAAAGCCTACAAATCCATCGACGATATTGCCCTTCTCCACCAGCGAATCCATCAAACCCAAAACAAGCTAGTTGATGACGTGTTTATCGACTTTGAGGACTCTTTCACTAATAACTTCACGAACGATAAACTTCGGTATGGTTGTGAGGTGCTTGAACTCGTTGACCGTAAATACAAGGACAAGCTCCTAACTTGGTTCTATAACCTTCAGCTAAAAGAGGTTCTGTCGATATTTTCTGCCTCAGGAGAAGCTGGAAGTTTGGAAAATTTGGGCCGTAGATATATATTTTTCACTAACATACTAAGTAACATCCGCACAAATTACTTAAAGGTGTTCCCCGAAAGCTGGGGTGTCGACCTTGAGCTAGCCAAATTGTTTTCCGTTAAGACTGTTCAAGACATTTCGTCACTTTTGGAATCCAAGAAGATTACTTGTTCCATTTTGCTAGAGGCTTTGACGAAAACTCTTGCCTTCGAGAAGCAGCTTAATGACACCTTTGATACGACTTCGTTTACAAAATTAATATCGCGGCTGTTTGAGCCATTTTTGCAGGTGTGGGTCGATGAACAAGATTCTCTCATTAAGGGAAAGTTTACCGAGTTTTACGCTCAGCCGAAGATTCCCAGTGAACTCTTGGGAACAACTTCAGCTCTAGAGATGTTAGATGTTCTCAAAGTAAACAGTGTTCCAAATTTTGCTCCATCTTCCGTTGAATTATTTAAGGTTTTCCAAAAATCCTTACAGCAAACCTTGACTGTGTCCACAGGAAAGACTCTATTTGACTTACATTACATCTTCAAGAAATATTTAGTGGAGTATATGAACAACATTCTCGTTCCCACTTTGCAATCTGCAATGGAGCATCCAAAAGGCATTGAGCCGATCAAATACCTTACCATGCTATTCAATACTGCCGACTACGTGATAAAGAATACAGATGATCTTCAAGAGAAGGTTAAGAGACTCGTGGAAGAATCCTACACAGAAAAAGTTGATTTTGACACAGAAAAGGATGCATACTTCGAGCTTATTGGTAAATCTATTAGATCTTTGGTACAGAAGGTTAATTTTGACTTGAATTTCCTGTGGAAACAATTCGAAAATAACGGTTGGGATTCCATTGATGCAGTTTCTGATACTTCAAGCTATATGGACGAATTTATTAAGACACTCCGTGAGGATCATCGCATTATTTGTCCACTCATAATAAGGGATAGTTATGTCAGAAACTACGCAGATAGGTTGATCGAGACGGTAGTGACAGGTTTCACTAATCGTATTGCCCAATTTAAGTCGCTCAGTATCATTGCAATTGAACAGATTTTGCTCGACGTCTCCATTTTGAAAAAATTCATGACTACCATTCCCTTATACTCTGATCCAAACTTCGATGAAAGCAAGCTTCCGGAATCCAGCGCTTCGCAAAAAGTCTATGTTCGGCACCTCAATGCGCAGTTTTCTAACCTTGAAACGCTCTTACATCTCTTGTTGACCCCCACTTTACCTGTGGATAACGTTGTTGAAAGATACATGGTGTTAATCGGAGATAAGTCCTTGGATAACTTCAAAAAATTTTTGGTGCTTAAGAACATTCAATCTCAGGATATGCCTAAATATGTTGAAAACTTCAAGTTGCAAATTACGCTACCTAACTCTCTCAAAGATGAGAGCTCTATTCTTGCAAACTTGATTGTTCAGACTTCAGACGGGTCCATTATACACCCTGCATCACAACCGAAACCTGAAATTGTAGAATACAGAGAAAGTTCGCTCAGTAAATCACCCGAGCCCAATCTTCCAGACTTTTTGAAAACGAATACTGCCAAGTTTCAATCAATAAACTTCAACAATGCAATTCGGGACTTCTCAATTAGCGGAGAAAATCACGTGAACAAATTCAATGAGAATTTTAAAAATTTTGGAAAGTTCTTCCGAAAGGATGAGTAAAGAGTTTCGCTGGCTTTGGCTGCAAAGAGCGGGACTGCATATCATATTTAATAAAGAGACCTCCGCATTAGAATACACGATGACACATTTCTAACTTTATCAATGACCCTTTTAATAAAAATTTGTGGGCTACGAACCGTCGATGCTGCCAATCAGGCTATCGAATCAGGCGCAGATCTTTTGGGTGTGATTATGGTCCCTGGCCGGAAAAGAACAGTATCCCCTACTGTGGCTATGGAGATAGCACAATTAGCCAAAGCCAAGAGAAAGAGCTTGAATAGGAAACTACAGACCGCCCAAGAGGTCGTTCAATATATGAATAGTCTCACTTTTTCCTCTCACAGGGAGTACTTCCAGAAATTCAAGTCTGTCGTGGCCGAAAACGGACCCTTTTTAGTAGGGGTCTTCCGTAACCAAAATACAGACGATGTCTTCCAAGCTGCCTCAGAATGTAATATCGACTTTATTCAATTGCATGGAAGCGAAGATATGAACGAATATTTAGATCGCGATGGTAGTCACAAATATGCATTCATCAAGAGGTATGTTATTCCTGACCATATCCAATTAATGGACGAATTTTTTCCTACGGTAGTTGATCTGCCCCGTAAAGGATTTGCTTTTCCTCTTTTGGATTCTGAACTTGGTGGTGAGGGCCAAACCATTGACTGGACGCTCATAAATGACTTGGACGGTGATTTCATGTTGGCTGGAGGTTTAAAACCAGAGAATGTTCACGAGACGAAGCCATATTTAAAAAACGTTTTCGGTTTCGATGTTAGCGGTGGAGTTGAAGATGAAAATGGAGATAAGGATTTGGAAAAAATTCACAGATTTGTCATCAATGGCAAACAGGTACTTACGTAGAACGATATATTCTTACCATTATCGATACATTCAAATGAAAGACATTTTATAAAAAATTGCCCTAATTTCGCTCAATACTTCACTAAGTCGCCAAATTCATTAATAAAACCTTATATACATCTAGTCCTCCAGATCCCAGTTTCCTTGTCTTCTTTGCTGAGGAACCTGTGGACCACCAGCACGCTTAGCCATAATTATTTGATCTATCGACAAAATTGTAGTAGCTGCTTCTGTGGCCAAATTGATGGCTGATTGCTTAGTGGACAAGAGATCAAAGATTCCCAGACCAGTGGTTTCAACCAAATAATTATCGGATTCACCGTCAACGTCTACGCCCATAGTCAAACCTTGGCCCTCTTGATCAGCATGTGCTGAGTATAACAGACTCAAAACTTCTGTAGAATCTAAACCTGAGGTTTCAGCCAAAACTCTTGGGACAACCTCAAAAGCCTTGGCGTAACTTTTAATAGCAAGAGACATCAAGCCTGGAGTCTTTTCTCCATACTGTGTAATCAACTTTACGAGTTCGATCTCAACAGCACCTGCACCAGGTAAAAGACGATTATCCTTGACCAAACCCTTAATGGCGTTGATACCGTCATCTACAGCTCTCTCAATGTCATCCATGTTGTTCTGTGTAGCACCTCTGATGACAATAGTTGATGTTCTGGACACAGAGTCCTCGCTCTGTCTGAATATACATACACGGTCTCCACCAATCTCTTTGGTCTCAATCACATCAATAGAGCCAACTTCTTCGGGCATTGGAGCTCCCAAACGTGGCAAAGGTGTAGCGCCACACACTTGGCAAATACGGCGAACATCAAACTTGGAAGGTACTTTCAAAACAAGAATGTGGTACTTGTTAAAGTAATGAAGGGCCAACTCACCAATGTTAGCACCAGCAACGACAACACGAACACCAGAATCGCTGATTTCTTTGCACATATCGTCCAACTGTTGTTCCTCGCCCTTGGTGAAGTCCAACATTTCTTTAGCGTTATGGAGCAAAACAGTTCCCTTAGTTTCTGTGGTTGAAATATCAATTGGACATGTAAATACGACAACCTTAGACTTCTCGTGGATGTTTTTAATATGCCCTTCAGGTTCACGTGGGAAAACCATACCCTTAACGACTTCAGATCCAGACAAGGAAGAGCCCATAATCTTCACAACACGGACGTTGTCAATGTTGAAGGATTGTGGTTTCTTTGGGTTGAGGATCAATTTAACAGCTTCAACAACGAGTCTAGAAATAGTATCTTCCAAACCATATTGTTTGGCAGCAATAACAGGTTTGATCACCTTTAAGAGCTCAGCTGTGTCTACGATGTTTTCCACAGAGTCTACGACAAGCAGCTCCAAGGTCTCACCCAAAAACTTGCAAGCCATGTTGTAACCCTGGATAATCTCAGGAACACTCAAGCCGGTAGTAAGCAACTTCTCACTGATATTTAGTAATTCGCCAGCCAAAATGAGCACCAAATTGGTGTTGTCTCCCATCTCAAACTCTTGCTGCTTAGAGGCCATGATTAACATCTGAACTGCGGGGTGAACGATGTCCAATTCGTTGAGAATTGTGGCAGCATCATTGGTAACAAATGTTCTATCATGTTTGTTCACCAAAATTTTGTTTCTGCCACTAGGTCCCATAGACGTGAGGACTACTGATGAAATCTCTCTCACAGCCTCGATGTTGCGCACGGTAGCACCGTCCGCAGCAGAATAAGATGAATAGCCCTGTTTGAAAAGCCCTGCGTTAGGCGCAGATGGTAACTTGAGGGACATTGTATGCTTGGCAGTGGGTGTTGACGTGGATGAACTCTTCAAAGCTCTTTGATCCCAACTCTACTTTTCAGAGTCACGTGAGTGACTTCAAGAGTAGGAGGCATAGTCATTATTGGTTTTAAAAAGGAAATTAAAACAAATAGGTTTCAATTAGCTTGTGCTTGGATTAAAACTCCTAATTATTTTATTAATGGTTACTTTGTTCGTCTTTATGATCGGCGCTAATAGAATGCTGATACACTGCAAAGGTAATGAATATAAAAACATAGATTAGATTCTCAAGAGGCAGGTATTTTTTGACACCTACCTTGCTTTAAAGATATGAGCAATGGATTCAAAGAAGCAAAAAAAAGAATCTCTTTCGAGAATGCAGCGTCTGGTGAAGTGATTAGCTTGACTTAACCTCACATACTACAAAGAATATTTTGAGCAATGCACTCATATTATGCAAATATTCACGAGGTTTGTCATTTCCTCCGATTCTTTTTCTTCTTTCGAAGCGCATTCTCTTCCGCTGCAGTGTGTTCTGTGACATTGTATGTCCAGCTCTCTATTTAACGGGCCCTTCGCAAACCATGAAGCTTGCAAATATTTATCCACAAATTCTAATGAGAATATCATATCAAGCTTTATTGCATCTCGCTCCGTTTTTGGTTGCATCTGTCATTGCAGATAGAACAAACAAAAGTGCAATCGCTTTATCTATACCCCCACCAACAACTAGAGTTGGCATAAATGACAAGTCACTAGAAGCCTTGTCCATGGTAGTAAAAAATACAACTGATCTTAGCCTTACTTCAAGAAGTTACATTGATTTCATTAATGGCATTCTTGAGAATTACAAATCGAGAGACGAATCGGTAGTAGCTAAGAATGGAACCATAACAGGAAATCCCTCTCCTGCTTTCAGGAGTCAATCAAATGATTCTGCGACGCCTGCGGGATTGAAGTCTAACGAGACCAAAACTGAACTCGAACACCGACCCACGTTGATAGATGAATCCGCGACACTACTAGCCGAACTCGTTCTGGCAATTGTCTTCAAGGTAGCGATTGGATTCGCTGTCTTCCTCTTAGATTGTGTCCACTGTCTCCGAACATATCCAAGCGCACCGCTTATCTTTTGGAGCATACTCCTTGCGGTTGCGGAAGGATTTTTTTTGCGTCGCTCGAAAGGACTTATGCCATATATCGGGCTTTGCCTTCTGCTTTTATTCCTCTTTAATGTGAGTTCACTCCATGATCCTTATATTTTCTTTGGGTTTATGTTCTTTATCCCGCTGATTATAGTTGGCATACAGAGGGGGTATTCGATCAGCATGACTACATTCCGAAAACGTTTGCATCAATTTAAAACAGGACTCTCTAACTGGGAAAATATCGATTCTAACGAGGAACTACCCGTTTAGGTCTATATGTACTCAAACTCACCAGACTTGTTTGACTGAGGAGGCTCTGGGGTCTTGTGTAAAAATTAACTAGTTCAATAATTTAACTTCAAATACTTGCGCTATTCAAATTACAAACACCTCGGCGTCGTAGTAGGTATAGTGAGTGTAGCGTGTGAGGTAGTTGCGCTACTTTGATGTGCCTGCTAATGGTAAACTACATAAAGGTAATACACCCAATTAAGTAAGCCCAAGAAAGAAAGCCTCCTTTATAATTACTATGTCTACTTCACCAGACTCTCAGGAGGGACGTTCTATGTCGTTTGGAAGCACAATGGCTGAGCTAATTAAAGGAGATACAAAACAATTGCCTTTCCGCGATTTCCTTGGATACACCATGTTACATAAATATAGATGCGAAAAACTTGCGCTACTCAGGTTTCACTTTTGTGAATATTCGT